>JAADXZ010000241.1:0-30773 GCA_023338055.1 Phytopythium mirpurense | reverse complement strand
TGCCTCGCATGAGCTGGGAAAGACCCGCGCGTGGGAGCGGCGGGAAGTCCACCGTCGCTACGACTCCAGACGCCTTGAGCGTCGAACGGAGCTGCTTGAAGTCCGAGTATCGCTTCAACACGGGAGTCGGCCACTTGTTTGCCGTCCCGTCCGTGAGCTGGATGTGGTAGAGCACGACGCCTTCTGCAGACACTGAGGACCCGACGACCGCGTACGTCCATGGGGACATGTCGCCTTTGGTGCTCTCCTCGACGACTTCAAAGGTCCTGGTACTCTGATCGTTGAGCTCGGTGCTGCTAGGATTCGTCATCGTAGAGTACCCCTTCGACAGCGGATCCCGATCGGTGACAGGCTCCTCGATGAGCATATCCGCATCTGCAAGTCCCAGCTCTGCGTCGGGCAGGACTGCTGTCTCCTCTGCGTTCATGAGCGCGCTCTCAATTACCTCGTCAACGAGCGCGGCTACTACCGCCGCGGTCGGGTCGTCACTCGTATCCAGGTCGGCTGCTGCGTGGTGGGCTGCTGCAGCGCCTTGTTCCTCGGTCGCGACATCCAGAGCGACCCGGACGTCGCCGCTCTCGGTCACAAGGTACTCCTTGATATCGTCCGACTCGTTCGTCGCCGCCGACAGGCGTAGCACGTGGTCGCGAGCGTTGGAGGCGGCGCTGACGCTACTCGCGACCAGCTCGTCGACGATGCCCGCCGCCACCGCTCGGGTATCACTGGCAGGCTCTCTAGACGTCTGCGCTCCAGAGCGCTCAGGCGGGTCCTCGCTTCCGCAAGCACCCGCAGCCCCCCCTTGTTCGTCCTTGTGCTCGCCGGCCTCCTCGGGGATCGGCGGCATCTGTTCTGTCGCGCAGTCGCCCGCCTCCCCCTCGACCTCGGACAGTCTGTCGTCGTCGGACGCGCTGGCGGACGAGGACGAGTCGAGCCCGCTGCTGCTGCTCACGCTCGACTCGGACACCTGGATGAAGGAGAAGGTGAAGGCGCCGACCATGCCCTGCACGGCCTCGCTGTCCGAGCTTTTGATCAGGTCCGAGGTCGTCGAGAGCACGAAGGACGGCATCTCCTCGAGCTCCGCGCCCTGCGCTGCCGCCTCGGCGCCCAGCTCGCCGCCGGCGCGCGCCGCGAGCGACTCGCGTGGCTGGAAGGACGGCGTCGACGGCCGCATCACGGACGGGGAGTGCGCGCCCGCGGCCACGTCGCCCGCGCGCTTGGACTGCTGACACCCCATTCCCACGGGTCGGTCGGACACGACAGGCTCTTCCTGCACTATGGGCGATGTATGGGGATATGTGCGAGGCGCCGCCGCGGATAAGGAGAAAGGCGGCGAGTTGCACCTTGTCCTGCAAAGTACCGTAGTGCACTGCCTTGGGCGGAAAGGGCGGCGGCGATCAGCCGAGAAGAAAGCGCGCGCGACTGTATGTTAGTTACTTGCCTACACGTTGTTCTTCGCGCCAGTATGCATTTGATGTACCCAAGCGGAGTGTCTCTCCCGCGCGTGGGCTGTGTGGTTGCCAACTGGTTGGCGGCCGCGCCAGCTGGAACTCTGGCTTCATCTTCGTTTTCGTATGCGGCAATGCTGCTATGTACTGCTCACCTGGCGCTGAGTGCACGTGTGTGCTTCCTGTCGGCCATATGCCAAACAATTTTGAGCGACATATTTTGGAGCGGCGTGGATTTTTGGACGTGGGTGCCTGGCCAGTGCATTGCGGCGGCTCTTTCGAGCCGACACTCAAGGTTGTGGCCGACTCATCCGCGGACCCGTGACTTGCTCCGACGACACGCTCGTATCAGCCACTAGTAACCCCTAGTTCACGCTTGAAACTCTAGGGACTCGTTTCCTACGGCACAGTAGTCAGCATTGAAGCCACACTTGGAGTTTGAACTGGACCCACCTTGAATGGCGGCGGCGGCAGAGATGAGGATGGAATAAGAGGATTTGTATACACAAAAATTCCGAATACCATCCGGATATTGAACTGGGCATTGAAAGTATATGCGAGGCGAAATGAAGCCATGTTGAATGTAGAAATGGGATACAGTTGTGATTTCAAGTACGCAGAGAGCAAAAGCCTCACTCGAGACTCGATACTCGGCTGGCAACGATCTAAAACGAATGGGTGCCCACGTGAAGCACTTCTAAGCGGCCAAGAAGGCGGTGAACTGGGCGCTCTGGAACGCGATCGGGTGGCGCGTGATAGCGTTCAGGATCTTACCGAACTGTTCCTCGCGCTCCGTCGTGATCTTCTTGTTGCTGCGTCCGCGCAGCAGCGTCGTCGGGTTTCCCTTGGGAAGGGCCGGTAGCGCTGGGTACGTCCCGAACTTGTCCGTCTGGCTGGCCGGGACGTTGCTCTCGCTGGCCATGATGCCAGCGATATCCGTGTAGAGCGCCTTGAACTCGGAGTAGCGCTTGGAAAGCTTGACGGTCTTGGCCGGGTCCGCCGGGTCCGTGCCCTCAAAGTTGTAGAAGGCAATGCCCTTGCCGTCGAACGAAACGCCTGAAGATTCGAACGTCAGCACTTCCTCGACCTGGTTGGAAGTCTCGTCAACGACAGGCTTCTCCGATACGAGAGCCGGCTGCTCCGCTGTTGCCTCTTCGGCATTGTTGTCAACGACCGGCTCTTCGGTAACGGCGACAGCAGACGCGGGGGCGGCTGACACAGGCGCGGCAGATGCTGGTGCGCTAGACACGGGCGCGGCAGACGCCGGAGCCGCCGACACGGGAGCGGCAGACACCGGGGCTTCCGACACAGGCGCTTGAGAGACTGGTGCAGCTGAAACCGACGCAACAGACGCCGGAGCTTCAGACGCAGGCGCAGCGGACACTGGAGCAGCAGACAACGGTGCAGTGGACTCGGGCGCTGCAGACACGGGCGCCTCTTCAATAGCGGCACTGGCGGAAGGCTCTTGAGACGCAGGAGTGTCGTCACTCTCCGCGACCGCAGTGACGATGCTCTCGACAGCGGCTTCGACGGCAGTTGTCTGTGCATCGGGAAGGCTGGCGGGCGCGGCTTCCTCCACCGCAACGGGCTCGAGCGTCGGCTCGACGACCGGGTCGTTCACCTTGGATTGCTTGCAGCCCATAGTCAAGGGTAATGTGGAGTAGTACGGAGGTGGGGGGAAGGCCGCGTGTGGGGTCGGGAGAAGATTTCGGAATGATGCGCTTTTGCAGACGCGCGCGACGCCCGCCGACTCTCCAGCTTCTTTCTTGTTGGCTCTGCCATTCTCCAGATGGTCGCGGACCTACACTTGTTCTTTTCCGCGTTGCAGCTGGCGAGAGCGAATGGGGCACCGCGCCGAACGGATGGCGGATGACGTCGCGGCGGGTGGGGAGGGGATGGGCGTGGCGACTCCATCGCCGTTTTCACAGAGTCGCTAACCTAATCATACATGGAGTGCAGTTCAGTGCAGTATGCACACTTGGCGCTTGGAGACTCGCAAAGAGCGAGTCACAGCACCACCAAAGACACTGGCGCTGGGTCTCTGTGTGAACGCCTAGTTGCGTGGAGGCAGGAAGGATTCAGTGCCGACATGTACACGAGCCATGCAGACGCGAAGCTGTGGGGCCGACACGCGGTAAATGTCAAGAAGCCGAGGGTGAGGCGCAAAGGAGCTGCGACATCTACCGGTATGGGAAGGCCCACCGTGTGCTGCTGCAACACACACACACGGGCGGCAGAGAGTCTGTCCTCCAGGCGGCGTGAAGGAGGGCGTGAATGCTCAGGGCAATTCCCATACAGAAGTGAAGGTAAAGAACAAGAATAGAGCGTCAAAAGGGAACCATGTCGCAGGTTCGAGAATGCGCTGCTCTATCCGTGGGGTGTCGCCTGTCAAGCGAAAAAAAAAGCTCCGATCTTGTTGCCGCCAGTGGTCGATTAATGTGCTGGCAAAGGTCACGCTCGAGCTCGCGCCGCATTACGCGCCCCATCGCAACAATCACCGACCGACCGACCTTGGCGCCTCTTGTGGCGGCAGATCCTGGTCTCCGCCACGACATGATCGTGGCACAAGGAGAGGAGGCTGATCAATACATTGGCAAAGTAACCGTGCGTTTTGTTGGCTGTGGATGTGACGAGCAGCATCTCCCGTCGAGCAAGGAGGGGGCCCGCGAGCAAGGATGTCCTGCTCACGCTCAGGTGCCAGGATGTATTGTATGGTCGGGACGTGGGGCATGAAGAAGCGTATTTTGAAGTGAGCACCCGCCCTCACTTCAACACCGCGCATCGAACTTACGCGACTATTCACGGTTGAATAATCGTACTTTAAATGCCAATACAAGAACCACATTGCGGATAGCGTACTACCTCAGCGCTATAATCGTGTTTCCCGGCTCGGCTCGGCTCGGCTCGCAACAACCCGCAATCAGGCTTGACTACCCAGAAGTCAAATCGGAACCATATTATCGGTACACATTGGGTCGCTTTGGTTGGCTCCTAGCGCGTCCATCGGCCGTCCACGAATCGCTCCTCCGCCTTGGCGCCTTCCGCGGCTGCGCCTCACTCTGTAGTAGGAACCGCCACGCCCGAGAACCATGGTCAAGGAAACGAAGACGCGCACCACCAAGCGCTCGCCGGACGTCGTCGCGCGCGACTACACCATCAACCTCCACAAGCGCCTGCACGGATGGTATCCTTTTCCACGCCCCCTCTGTCTATCTGTCTGTCTCTGCATGTGCCTCTCTCTCTGTGGCGTCATGCATGTCTCTCTCTCTTTACATGTTCCCTCTACGCTCAATCCGTAGCTCCCACCTTGGAGACTTCCTTGACTTTTTCCTCACCCGCGCCGCTGACCGATGCGCCTGACGACTCTACCGCCCACAGCACCTTCAAGAAGAAGGCCGCGCGCGCCATGCGTGAGATCCGCAAGTTCGCGCAGAAGACCATGAAGACCCAGGACGTGCGCCTCGACTCGAAGCTCAACAAGTTCATCTGGTCCCAGGGTGTGCGCAACGTGCCCTTCCGCGTGCGCGTGCGCCTCTCGCGCAAGCGCAACGACGACGAGGAGGCCAAGGAGAAGCTCTACACGCTCGTGCAGCACGTGCAGGTCGCCACCTTCAAGGGGCTGCAGAACGAGGCCGTCGACGAGTAAGCGGCCGCTCCTGCCGACCGCGATCGTCGCCGCCTCTGCGCGCGCGCGAGGGCGGCGCTGCGGGTCATGCCGCCTTGTGATTAATGCAAAGGCTTGGCCAGTGTGGTTCCCATCCCGCCCTCGCACTCGTCTCTTCCTTGCTAACGTTGTCAGCATCTCCCAAGTGCTTCCTGAAGATTGATACCAAGGCTGTGGTTGTGGCCAAAGGTCCCATTCACACGTACACGGCAGCTCCATGTACTACTAGTAATAGCGTTCGTATGACTAATAGGCAGGCAGAGGAGACTTCATAGTGGAGACGTCACGAGGCATGGATCATCTCGCCATGAACACTTAATGCACCGGTACTCACTCACAGAGAGGAGCTTTCTCATCAAAAGCAAACGACCCATGTTCCCCTTCTTCCCCGTCTCTCGGTCCAAAATCACGCGAGAGCCCTCCCAAAAGAATGAAAAACAGCGCCCACGCACGCAGCGGCCGCGGGGATTGCCTGCCCTCCTCTGCTGCCGCTTCTCGCGCGCCACGGCAGCTCGGACGGGGGAGCGCGCGCCTCGCCCTCGCTCTATCAACTCTTGCCCGACCCTCTGGCGTCCGTCCCTTGTCCTCGCTTGCTCTCCGAGCAAAGGGGTGGCGCCTACTGCTGCTGGCACTGCACGCGCTGTCCGCCGCGCTCCTCGTCCGAGTCGTAGGCCTCGCGCGCCTGCTGCTCCTGCTTGGCCGCCTCGGCGTCGAACTCCGAGAGGAAGCATTCGTCGGCGTCGGCGACGGGCGCGACGGGCGAGGCCGGCGGCAGCGCCGACTTGAGCATGGCCACCTGCTTGTCCGAGAGCGAGCCGCTCTCGGGGAACTGCACCTTGAAGAGGATGACGAGCTGGCCCTTGACGAAGGGGTTGCCGTGCGTCGGCATGCCCTCGCCGTGCACCGCCTTGAACTGGTTGGGCTTGATGACCTCGCCCGGGCGCGTCTTGATGTGCAGGTGGCGGCCGTCCAGGTGCTCGACGACCATCTCGAAGCCGCAGAGCGCCTCCACCAGGCTGATCTTCTTCTCCATAATGAGGTTCCCGCCCTTGCGCTGGAACACGCTGTGCTCCTTCTCCTGCACGACAAAGATAATGTCGCCGGGTACCGTGCCGGGCGCCTGGTCGGCCTCGCCCGAGAACGTGATGCGCTGCCCGTTGCGCATGCCCTTCTCAATGTGCACCTCGAGCACCTTGCGCTCCTTGGTCACCTTCTTGCCCTTGCAGGCCTTGCACCGGTCGCTCTCGCGGATGCTCTTGCCCTGTCCGCGGCAGTCCGGGCACACCGACTGCATCTGCTGCACCATGCCGGGCGCAATGTGGCGCAGCTGCACGCGCATGCCGCGGCCCTGGCACGTCTCGCACGTCTTCTCGGCGCCCTCGGCGCCGCCGCGCCCGTCGCAGCGCCCGCACAGTACGTCGCGGTTCACCGCCAGCTTGACCGTCTTGCCGTTGTACAGGTCCTCCAGCGACACCTTGAGCGGGTGCGTCAGGTCCTCGCCCTTCTGCGGACCCGTGCGGCGCCGCCCGCCGCCCGCGCCGCCGCGGAAGAACTGGCTGAACAGGTCGCTCGCGTCCGCGCCGCCGCCGCCGTTCTGCAAACCCTCCTCGCCATACTACCGCGGCGTGTGTATACATTCGACAAGTCAGCCGTTCGGTCCAGACTCGAGACGCATCCATGCAGGCAGATCGACGGGCATACAATCCTGCAGACCCTACGACGACGACGATGACTACTACTACAAAGCCGCGCACCTGGTCGTAGAGCTCGCGCTTCTCGGCGTCCGAGAGCACCTCGTAGGCGACCGTGATGGTCTTGAAGAGCTCGGGGTCGCCGCCCTTGTCCGGGTGGTTCTTGAGCGCGAGCTTGCGGTAGGCCTTCTTGATCTCGGCGGCCGAGGCCGTCTTGGGCACGCCCAGCACCTCGTAGAACTTGTTGTTGTCCACCGCCTTCTGCGGGCCACCGCCGCCCTGCGGGCCGTCGAAGCCGCCGCCGAAGAAGCTCTCGAAGCCGCCGCCGAACATGGTGGTCGCGTCTGTGTGTGCGTGTGTCTGCGGTGTGTGTGCTAGAGTCCAGGAAGGAACTTTGGGGGGCGTCTGCCGGCTTGGGCGGCGAGTTCACAATGGTCGGCCGGGGTGGGCGAAACACCGACGCGGCCACACAAACACACAGCGGAAGCGCGGGTTGGAGAGCGGAGGTCGACCGCCCCGCAGCGATTTTTGGCTCGGGCGAGTGGGTGGAGGGGATCGAGAACTTTTGATCGCGTGAGGGGTAGGGGTTATATTTTACACTAGGTGGTTTGGAAAACTGATACTCCATAGTGCCTATTTGTAAATCTTGAGGGCTCCCATAGAAATCGTAATATGGCGGCGATTGCTAGAAGCAGGCTTTCTTGTACAATTGTGCTCCCATACGAATCGCATAAAGCCTATTCCCACTCAATATAGGCTCGTAGGTACTAGATCGACTCAAATTTGAATCGTCGTGCGTAGCGTGAAAGGGCGCGTTCTGGAACCTTCCAGACCCGAGCGGATTGCTTACTCATCACAGTCACTACGTCACTATTGAGTGATACTACACAGACAGGTGTGGCGGGTTGCTTGCACTACCCGCCAACGAACGTTGCAGTGCACTCGGATTGCCCTTCCGACAACCGCGGCCGATGATGCACCTGCGAGTGAGTCTCCGAGGAAAGCGATAAGTACGTACTATATACGTCGAAGTACGACACGGCGCGCTCGCGGCATGCGGCCACTCTATGCGAGGCACCGCGGAGGACGCGCGCTCCTGCCTCTCCTGTCCTCTCTGCTCTGCTATAAGCTTTACTCCTACCGCCGCCGGCTGGCCTCATGAGGCCGCGGCTGGCCGCTTGAACGCCAGGAAGGACCGGTCGACGTCGAGCTCCTCGACCGGAGGGATGGCGCTCGCGGCGTGGAACTTGTCGGCCAGGTACTTCTCGCTCACGGCCTTGGCCTTGTCGCGCTGGTTGGCCACGACGTCGGCCTCCGCGCGGTGCAGGCGCTGGAGCTCGAGCACGCACGCGCGCAGCTCCCACGCGTTGTACCGGGTCACGTGGTGCAGCGTCGGCGTCCACGGCTCGCGCTCGCCAGTCATCATGCGCGCGAGGTACACTGCGGACGCCACGACCACCGACGGCCGGAACTTGAGCATGCGGTAGTAGAGCAGCGCAAAGTCGCACAAGTACTGCCGGCAACAGGAGACAGGAAAGAACGAGGGAGAGCAGCACAGTCAGCGCATCGGCCAGCTCCGCCGCAGTGTCCAGACCGACCAGCGCGCGATCGATCCAACGCACCATCGCGAGCGACTTTTGCTTCTCCGAGGCGCATCCGGCTTGCGTGTACCGACTGACAAACCCGTAGCAGGTCGTGGACGCGACGCGGTACTCGAGGGCTTGTAGCACCTTGGCCTCCATCTCGAGCATCTGGAGGACACACATTGCGCGTGAGTCTTGAAGCCTGTTGTGGCGTAGGTGGATTGCCCGAACTGAAAGCAGAGAGAGAGCGCGCGCGCTACCGACCTCTTCGGCGGAGTATGTCTGGTCGGAAATGTAGACGAACTCCTCGACGTTCGGGCCGTAGACCTCCTCGAACTTGGCAGCCACCATCATGCACGCGCAGCCGAGCAGCTGGAACTGCTTCCTGTTGATCTTGAACTTCTTGAGGCACCGGTCCACCAGGTTGACCTGTTGTGTATCCCACATTCACTGCCACATGAGCACCACCGACGAGTGGTACCGCTATCACAGCGGCAAGGAGCGCACGTACCGCCTTGTGGAAGGTCTGCGAGTCGAGCTCGTACTCCTCGCCGACCTCGACGAGCCAGTCGATCAGGATGGTGCGCATCTTCTCGTTGATATCGGTCTGCAGGCTGCCAATGTAGTCGGGTTCGGGGAAGTACTTGCCCTCGTGCTGGCGGTGGTACGTGTCGATCTCGCGCACGAGCTTGACGCAGTGCGCCGTGTCCTTGGCGCTCGGTGCGTCAATGTCGCGCACCGCCGCCGCGTACTTGCTCGCGTCAAAGCCCGAGTCGGTCGCGTCGAACGTGAACTTGTACGGGCGCGGGGTCCACTTGAAGCGCTTGGGGGAGGCGGCGGCCATCTCCAGCATCGGCTCGTCTTCCGGCGCGTTGTTCTCCTTGTCGTCGCTGGGCGCGAGGCGCATTCCCTGGCTCATGGACAGCTAGCAAGCGCCTGCGCGTTAGTAACCGCGCCGCCATGCCACCAGAAGCGTTCGATACGCGGCTTGACGGCAGCTTACCTCGGTCTGTGCGGTCGCGTGACTTCTACTGCTGCTCCCGCCTGCATCGCCGCTTGTGGCCGACGCGCTGGCGCTCGTGCGCGCGCGCGTGCTCCTGCTCGTGGCCTGGAACGTGAGCAGGCTCTGGACCTTCTGGTGGGGCGGCAGGTTCTCGGCGCCAACCTCGTGCTTGCGCTTCTTGGGCAGCGCGTCCGTCTTTTCCTTCTTGACGGCCGCCTTGCCGCTGTTTATCCGCGAGCCGGCCGCGCGGAGGGGCGCGCGCGACGACTGCGCCTGCGCGGGAGCCGCCGCAGGTTTGGCGCTCGCCCTGGCGCTCGCCCTGGCGCTGCTGCCGCGCTCCTTCTTGACGATGCCGCGCGCTGTCGCCTCGGCGATCTTCTTGCTCGTGTTGCTGATGTCCTGCAGCGCCCCGCGCTTGCGCTTGCGCGTGTCGACGCCCGTGGCGGTGGAGGACGAGGAGGAAGCCAGGGCCGAGGCCGCGGCGGCCGCAGCGCGGCGCGTGGAGGCCATGGAGCCCGAGGAAGACGTGCCCGCGCGCTCCATGGTGGCCCGGATGACTTGGATAAACTATGTGCTGTGGCGTCCTTTTCGGTCGCGGCGAGTGAAGCCGGCGGACTGGAAGCGGGGGATTGAGGGGAGGGATGACGTGGGCCGCGATCTTGACCATGGATAGGGGAACGTGCGGGAGGGGCGAAACCCAGCTGGCCGCTCGACCCGGCGGGAGGTTCAAATTTTGAATAGCGGTATACTGAATGCAAGATGAAGTGGGTGAATGGGTTTTACTCATGTCAGTGCGCGATAGAGAAGAAACTGGATGGATGTGTTTCTTTTTCTCTGACACGCTCGTGTCGAGCAAAATTGGGCTTTTGTACTATTGATCATCTTATTTGATATCGAAACGGCGCTTGTACAACTTGTTTCCTCCTCTTATTGAGCTCTTGTCCTTGACATCGACCAGGAGCTCCAGCGCCTGGCAAAATTCCTACTGACAACGCCTGGAGCAGGTGCTCATTGCCCGCTCCCCGGCCTAGATCATCCTCTAGCCGCGAATGTCCTCGCGCATGTGGACGAGGCTGCGGCGCGCGAGCGGCGACGGGAACGGGGACAAAATGTCGTCGTCCGCGTCGCTGCGGAAGCCCTTGGCGTCGGCCACCGTCGCCTCGTCGATCTCGTCCACCAGTCCGTGGGTCGGCGAGTCCACCGAGTCGAGGCGCTGGCTCCTGCGGCTCAGGCTGCGCGGCGACAGGAGTCCGTGCGCGAGCTCGTACAGCTCGGCGTTCGTCAGGTGCCCCTCGACCGCTTCTCGCGTCATGAAGGCGTCCAAGGGAAGGCCGTTGGAGGACCCGCGCGGCTTTGTCTTGGCGCCGCGCCCGGGGTCCGAGCTCCGGTCGATGGGCCGGAACAAGTGGAGCGGCTGGATGTCGGCCTGCGCGCCACCCTGGGCCTCAAAGCACTCGAGGCAGTGCCGCACCGGGTGCAGCAGCCCAACCTCGGGGATCGACAGGCGCTGCTGCGTGCACTTGGCGCACATCCACTTGCCGCAGCGCTTGCACGAGTGCGGGCGCCGGAAGAGCTTGAACGCCATGTTGCACGTCGGGTTCTGGCAGTGCGTGACCGTCTTCTTGTCGGGCTTTTTCATCTTGTCCGCCTTGTTCGAGTACTCCTGGCATAGCTTCTGGATCTTGGCGGCCGCGTTCGTCAGCACGTCCTTCCACAGGTCGCGGTCCTCCAGCTTGGTGACGCTGAAGTGCATCTCCTTGGCCGGGGACTTGCTGTCCACGTCGCTCTGCTGGTGGTCGTACGCCGTCACGTACAAGCCGTGGTGGCCCACCGACGTGTGCGTCTCGTCCTGGCCGTGCGTGTAGCGGCTGCGCACCGACAGCGGGATGATCCACTTCCACTGGATCGTGTGCGTCTCGTCCACCTCGCTCGGATAGAAGTACCAGAGTTTGTACGACTCGTACTCGTACACCACGAGCGCCTTCTGCCACTCCTGCCCGTTGCGGCGCTCCTTGAACAGGTAGCCAAACGCGCACCCGTCGCCCTGCAGGAACGACGAGCCGTACCCGTGCGCCGTCGAGTAGCTCGGCCGGCTGATCTGCTTGATGATGTCTTCCTGGAACGTCGGCTGGGATGGCGTCGCCGAGGAGCTCGAGCTGCTCCCGGTCTTGCCAGGGGAGTGCGACGGCGTGGACGACGGCGGCGTCGGCACGGACGTGATGCAGCGGCGCGGGTCACGAGCGACCATTTCTTCCGACGCCTTGAGCAGCCGCTGCCACGTCGCGTCTTTGAGCAGCACGGACCGAATGCGCTCCTGGCTCCTCGTCTTGGGGTCCTTATAGCACATCTTGATGGACTCCATGAGCAGCTTGAGGTTCGACAGCGCGTCCGTGTCGGCTAAGCTGTCGTACTCCCTTGCGCCGCCGTTCTCCATATCGCGATCCACGAACACCTTGGTCAGCAGCGGGAGCAAGCGCGCGTCCGGTCCTTCCGAGAGCAGCAGCCGCCCAATGATCGGGCAGCTGCGCGAGCGCTTGCTCTTGAAGTCGCCGAAGCAAAACACCAGGATCTTGGTGATCTCGCCCAGCAAGAGGTTCCACATCGGGTACTTTTCGTAGCACAGCAGCAGCGTGTTGATGACGTGCGCGCTCACGAACATGCGGTCCATGCGCTTCGACTCGTTCGCGACGACCGCGTACAAGCACTTGACGATGCTCCACAGGTGGTAGCCCGACACCTTGCGCGTGTTGGCCAAGATCACTTGCTTCAGGAACACCATCAGCTCGTGCCCCTTGCGCTCCATGCACGTGATGAGGCACTCGCGGAGGCGGCGGTACTCGCGCACGTTGCTGCGCCAATCGTCGCTGCAAAAGATCTCCAGCTCGTTGAGGTCGCCATCGATCACTGCCTGCAGGAGCTGGATCCAGGCTTGCTTGTCCTCCTCCGACGCCGCCGCAAAGTACTCGACCGATTTGATCTCGCTGCCCCCAACGCCGACGTCGCCGTCCGAGTGCGGATGGGTCATGGCCGTCATGTTCTGAAGCCCGTGGCTGTGCGGCGGCGACTTGCTGCGGTCGAGCACCTTCTTCTTGACCGTGATGCAGAAGCCAAACTGGTGCCAGTCCGAGCTCTTGACGCTGTCCATCTCGTCGAGCGTGATGATCGTCTGCGTGCCCTGGTTCTGCGTAAACCCGTGGTGGCTGGCTGTCGAGTTCTGCTCCTCCCGGATCGACGTCATGCGCAGCCCCATCATGCAGTTCAGGCTCACGACCGACTGCTGCAGCTCGTTCTTGAGCTTCTTGCGCACGATCAGCGTGCCCTTGCGCACCAAGTGCGTCGAGCACATGAAGTTCAGGCAGTCAATGCCTACCGTCGTCGTCGCCACACCGCCGCTGGCCTGGTTCATACTCTCCGTGAACTCGACCGTCTCCGTCAGCTCGAACAGATGCGTCAGCATGGCAATGCAGGTCGGCCGCGGGTGACCCTGCGAGAGCAGCGTGAGCGACTCGAGCGACGCCATGCTGGGCCGGCGCTCCTTCTTGCTCGCGATCGGCGTGCTCCAGAACGTCAGCTCCTTGATCATCTGCACAAAGAGCAGCTCCAGCGCTCTCTGGTGCTGCTGCATGAAGAGGTGGATCAGGCGGCGCACTTTGCGCGACGTGTACTTGCGCAGCGTCGAGTTGGCCATCTCGCGCGACGCGCCGCAGATCGACACGTATTCGTCCTGGCCCGTGACTTTGTCGAGCGGGATCGTCTTGGCCGAGATCGCGACGCCGCGCGCCGTCAGGTACGGCGCGTGCACGATCTCCCGCAGCAGGAAGAAGGTGTTCTCGACGCAGTCGCGCTCGAACGCGTTCCGCGGCGGCGAAAAGGTGACCTGCTTGAGGATCAGCTTTTGCATCATGTGCGTCTCGAACAGCGACCGGATCGACTCCTCCGAGTGGTCCGAGTAGATCAGGTGCAGCAGCAGCGTGCGCACGTCGTCGTGCCCAATGTTGGACAGCAGCATGTCGACCGACTCTGGGTGGTCCGCCAGGAAGTGCAGGATGCACGCCCCCTTCTGTCCCCGGATGGCAAAGTAGCGCAGGATCTGCGACGCGAAGCTGGCCGTGTCGTGGCTGAAGATGCCAAACATGGCGTTCTCGCTCACCTCCGTCGACAGCGGCGCCGGGATGTTGCTCTCCTTGTCGCTTTCGCTGCCGCTGTCCGTCTTGTCGGGCAGCGACGACAGTTGCTGCGTGTCGTTCACGTCCATGTTGCCGTTTCCATTCGCGTGAACCGGCGACGAGGGCGACGACCCGTTTGGCGTCGAGCTCCGTCCTTCGCCGTCTTCCGCCGTCGCTGTCGACGACTCGGCGTCGGCATCCGCCTCGTCCGACGAGTTCTTGCGCGCGTCCGCCTTCCGCACTGGATCTCCGGCGGGCACGTCCTTGGCGAGCTCCGCCTCGCTGTGCTTGAGCGTCTCGGCGCCGTCCTTCTCGAAGACCTTGACCTCTACCTGGATGAGCTCCTCGAGCTCGGCGACGGACGCAAGGCGCTCCTTGCGGCGCTCCGTCGTGCCGCACTTGGACGACACGCCGTCGGCCTCGTTGTGCAAAATGCCAAAGATCGTGGTCCAGAACTCGGTGCACTTGTGCGGCTCGCCGTCGGCGCACGTGACGAGCGAGTTGGCGGCGCCGCCCACGACGATGAACTGCGTGGCCATGGCGCGCGTGTGCGTCGGGTGGGCCGCGTCCAGCGCGATGCGGATGAACTCGAGCGTCTTCTCGCGCGCGAACAGGATGGCGCGCAGGCGGCTCGTCATGCGCTTGAAGAGCAGGTCCAGCATGTCCTGCGAGAAGGACTCGTTCAGCAGCTGCGCCATCGAGTACTTGTCGCTCATGAGCCCGTCCACGAACAGCTCGATGTTGGCGCGCACGGCCTCCGCCGCCTTGCGCTTCTCCTCGAACGCCTCCAGCGCCGACTTGGCGTCGTTGCGCGGCGACGGCGGGGGCGACCCGGAGACGGGGGACGCCTTGGCCTTGTCGCCCGCGGCGGTGTTGTTGCTGACGACCATGCTTCTCCTCCCTCCAGCCGCCGCGATCTATTCCAAGTACGCGTTCGGTATGGACACGGCGCTAGCGGAGGGACACACGCAGACGCACACGCAGACGCACACGCACACGCACACGGAGCCTGTGTTATGTCTGTGGCGTACAGACAACTAGCTACGGCGCCGACACCAAGCCCAGCAATCCGCGAATGCCGTCCGTCGGCCGCCGCGCTTCTTTCCCCTCGTCGGGGTGGCCTTTTCCGGCTTCTGGCTGAGAAAGAAACGGGCGGGACCACTCGTCCTTTCCGGTTTTGTATGGCGTTCAGTATGGAGGAACGAGAAGGTTGCACTTGCGCGGCGTGAACCTGTGGGAATTGATGGAAGGGTGACGCATTCGTGAAAGTGGGTAATCCTGTCCAATAGCCCATTATAGATATTATAGGCGGTGGTGGAAACCTAGGCTTGGGCTCCAAAGATCTCTGCCACTACTGCAGAATGATCGATACCCCGGATATAGGAGCTGGCAGCCATACTTTCTGGTGTGTTCTAGTGCGCTCAGCGTCTACTTGAAGTATATAACAAACCCGTGCAAGACTGAATTGTTGGATAGCCTTCATTCTATTATCCGTACAAAACGCCCAGCTTACCATTTCAATCTAGGCATCTTTGAATATTTGGAATAGGTGCTATAACCTTTGGAGAAGCAAAATGCCCCCCAGAATGTGAAGTTTACTCTATAACTTCATACTCCTTCCAAATCATTGAGTAATACAATATTTGAAAAATATGTATTTATAGAGTAAATACGTCCCGGTTTTGCGCCCAAAACAGAACCTTACCACGGCAAAATCACCTTTCGTAACGAATTTTTTCTTCTGTTCAAATAATTGAATATCGCAGTTATCGTTTATAGAAGGCTTTTTACTTTACAGTTTCCAGTAATCCTGGCGACGGCTACCCAAATATTCGCGATAAAGAGGTTATGATAGGTGGTACCACATCGACTTTGACAGGAGTGACATCAGTGAAATGCAAGTTGCAGCACGCGACCCTGGAACGGGTTGAAGTCTTCGTGACCACACCTAAATACATCACGCGGATGACTCCATTTATAGCCCAAGGGCGGACAGGACTATAAGACGCTACAGCGTGTAGGCTCGCTGCCCACCACAACGCGGCAGCAATACCCGAGCGCCCTTCGCCTCTCTCTCTCTCTCTCTCTCTCTCGCTACCGCTTCAGCATGGGCAACGCGTGCCACTCGGGGCCCGTCGCGCGCAGAGGAGGCGCCAATGGGCCCGCGCCGCCGCCGGCCGCCGCGAAGAAGCCGCTGACGTTCGGGCGGGACCCGGCGCTCAAGCGCGAGGACTTTATCTTCTCGCGCATCACGGTGCCGTCGCTGCTGGTCAAGCAGCCGGGCAGCGTCAACGGGCAGCAGTTCCTGGTCGAGGACTGCCGCGACTGCGACATCTTGGTGCTGGACCACTGCACGTCCGTGCAGGTCGACGCGTGCGTCAACTGCCGCATCGTCGTCGGCCCGTGCCAGGGCAGCCTCTTCCTGCGCGACTGCAAGGACTGCGCCGTCGTGTGCGCCGTGCAGCAGTTCCGCGCGCGCGGCTGCAAGGACTGCGACGTGTACCTGTACAGCGCGACCGAGCCCGTCATCGAGGCGTCCGCCAAGATGCGCTTCGCGTGCTTCCCGCTCTCCTACTTTTCGCTGCAGCAGCAGCTCGACCAGGCCAAGTTCTCCGTCTGGAACAACTGCTGGAGCGAGGTGCGCATGCTCTCTCTCTCTCTATCCATAGTTTCCACGAGTCCGAGCTCTCTCTCCATCGGTCCCAATTCATATGCCAACCGCTTGCGTTTCGCGTCAGATTTACAACTTTACGCCGGACCAAGGCGCGTGGCAGCCGATCCCAATGCGACCGCACCAGTCGCCGCTTGCGGCAGCCCTTCATAGGGAAGAGAACGGCGCCATGGCGCTCTGGAAGGTGCCGTCGTGGACAGCCGAGTCCATGGGGCTCACGACGGAGCTCCAGCAGCTGGTCGTGCCGCTCTCGAGCGGAGTCACCGCCCGGCGCGAGGACGAGGAGTTGCTTGTCGTTTGCTTCGCCATGGTGGGATGGACAGCGACATGGATGGATGCCCCGTTACTTTGCGGGGGGGCATTAACTAAATGTCCTATGCTACGCAGCCCAACCAGGCGCTCATGCTGGAGTTTGTAGCGGCCATGGCGACGACAACCGAAGGCGCGGCGCCTGATGCACCCGCTGTCGTCCTCATCCGCACGCGCCAGCTCAAGCTCACGCCGGAGCGCGCCAAGGCGATCTTCAAGGACGCGAGCAGCCTGGCGGCGGTGTGTTTGCTTGTCCGGTGCCCCCCTCCTCCTTGCGGATGCCTCCATGGACCCTTCCTGACCCTCCACCGTCCACTCTATCGACAGAAAGCGGTCCAATCGAGTGAGACAACCGTCGGGTCCGTCTTCATGGAGTTCCAGGGCCCCACATGCGCCGCGCGGGCCGCCGAGATCCTCGCGGACGGGAACTTTGCCGGCCAGGAGCACGCGCTCCTCTCCTCGGACTCGGCTTCCGCGCGGTACGCTTTGTTCGAGAACTACAACGGCAATTCTAGGGAGTTCCTGACAGCAGAATCTTGTGTTGTCTTTTCGACAGGGCCATGGTAGACTTGGTCTTCCACCAGTGGCGCCCCACCGTCTAGAGCACAGCAACATGTTGAAGCTGGGAGGACCCCGCGCGCTGCTCATAGAGCCGCTCTTCTATTTGGTGATGCTTCCCAGTATGATATTGGAGGGCTGTACCGATATTGAAACCGTCGTATCGATTGTACCATATTAAAGGTACCATTATTTGGTACCGACCAAGCGCAAGGAGCGCCGCAGTACTGTATCAAGCGCGCAGTATCGGCGCCGGCGCCCAACAACTCCACCTCAAGCACTCTACCGACGCATTAATGGCGTCGAAGCGGCCCATGGAAGACCCGCCGGCGGCGCAGGAGACCGCGGCGTCGCCCTCCAAGCGCTCCAAGTGGGCGGGGGCGGACGGCGGCCCCGCCAGCCCGCGCAGTACGTGGAACCCTCTCATTCCCCCACCGCCCGTCGCCCAGCGCTTCGTGTACACTGGCGCTGACGCTCGCTGGGCTGCTGGTAGCGGCGCTGAGAGAGGTCGCCGCGCGCCTGTCGGCCTTTGTGCGCGACCACATGACGCCCGAGCAGCTCCAGGCGGCGGCCGCGGCCGCGTCGGCGGCCAAGGCGCCGCTCATCGGACCTGTACGTTGCCATATATCTATACTATGTACACGATGGGAGGGTGCATGCAGGCCAGCGAGCCTTGCGGGCCGTTTGTGGGCCCCAGGGGGCCCTCATCTCCCGTATGGCTCGCTCAGAGGCGGGTCTAGCCCTACCGTGTGCCGGTGTCGAGGCCGTTGCTCATTCACGCTTGTCGCTGGCGGCGCCGGGCGTCTGCCGGTCCTGCGTGTGTCTGTCTGTGTGCGCGTGTCTGCCTCGTTCTTGTGTAGTTCACACCACTCGCTGTTGCTGATTAGGGCGGCGTGGTCGACGCCGAGACGGCCAAGGCGCGCGCGCTGGCGCAGGCGAGCCTGCTCGCGCTCAAGCTGCCGAGCGCGCAAGTGTCGCCCGCGGACCTGGCCAAGCGCCTGTACATCGGCAACCTCTACTACGACCTTAAGGAGGAGGACATCCGCAGCACCTTCGCGCCCTTCGGCGCCATCCACTCGATCGACCTGTCGCTCGAGCCAGGGTACGTCGGGTTGGCTCGGAATCACCCCAACACGGGCCATGGACTGATGAGGGCCCGGTACTCTCCTCTCCTGCGGGTAGCGCGTCCCGGTCGAAGGGCTTCTGCTTCTTGGAGTATGAAGGTAGGGGCTGTTCTATAGTCTCTCCGCTCGAGACGCGGGTGGGAGCGGTGGCTAACACGGCGGCTTGTGTCCACTATGCAGACGTCCTGGCTGCGGAGAGCGCGGTGCAGATCCTGAACGGCACCCAGCTCTCGAACCGCACGCTCCGGGTAGGTCGCCATTCGAGCCGCATCGCCCAACACTGCTGCTTATACGCGCGTGGGATAACATCGGCAGGTCGGACGCCCGCACCGCGGAAGCGCGCACCCAGGAGATACAGCCGCGGGCATCCGCCTCGGCCAAGAAGCCATCAAAGAGTACGTCGTCCTTGCTCAGGCTCCATGGACGGAGCTATGCATGTTCCGGTGCTGCTGGGGCGATACTAACGTGGCCGATACGATCGCCAGCGTCCCCACCAAATGCGTCTACGTGGCCAACGTCCGTGTCGAGCTCAACAGCCACCACCTCGAGGTAGTGAGGCGCTCGAGGGCGACTATTAGCTTGGCTTGCCTCGCGATGCTGACGCACGAGCTTGCCGGTCCTTCAACAGAGCATCTTCTCCCCCTTTGGCGCGGTGCGAGCCTGCGTCATGGTGGCCGTATCGCCGCTCGAGAGCGGGATGGTACGCTCGTCTTCAACACCTCCGAGGGACAGAGATCGCACCGCGCAGTGGCCAATACTGATCGTGGCGTTGCCTGCCTCCTCCCTGTGATAGCACCGCGGGTACGGCTTCCTGGAATTCGCGGAGGAGGCGTTCGCGATGAGCGCGATCCAGCATATGAACGGCTTCGAGCTCGCGGGCCAGCCGCTCAAGGTGGGCAAGGCCAGCCCGGCCGCCATGCTGATCAACCTCACCATCAGCACGGACAAGGTGGTGCACGACGGCACGGAGGCGTCCTCCGCCGCCAGCAACGGCGAGTCGGCGCAGAAGAAGACGGCGACGTTCGCCGAGGACGACGTCGAGGGCGTCAAGGACGTGGACGGCGAGGAGAAGCGCTGCGTGTGCCTGCTCAACCTGGTCAACTGCGGCGACGTGGACGACGAGCTCGCGGACGAGGTGCGCGTCGAGTGCAGCAAGTACGGCGCCGTCAAGGCCGTGCAGGTCCACGAGCTGGCCGACCACGTGCGCATCTTTGTCGAGTTCGACGCCGAAGCCGGCGCCGCGGCGGCCAAGCAGGCGCTCAGTGGTCGCTTCTTCGGCGGGAACCAGGTGCAGGCGCACTTTTATTCGCTCCGGGAGCTTGAGGGCCAGCGCTACACGAGCGCGTTCCTGTAAAGAGACTCGACCTCAAGGCGGTGAGCGGAGCGAGCGCTCCGGCTTGGACTCAGGCGGGGAGGAACCGGATGGGATTGCGCCTGCGCTATCAGCTCTGGCACTTCGTTAAGTGCGTCTTGCGTGTCGCTCGTGGGTCTTTAGGGCGCTTAGTCGCTCCGCACCGTCTTGGCCAGCTCCAGGATGTACTTGCCCTCCTTGTACTTCTGGCTCTCCTCGTGCGCCTCTTGCTGCGGCGATACCGATGCTCAGGCGGGTTAATAGAGAGCTCCGTTGCTTTCTCACTCGTGCCGTCGAAATGCGCTGGCGACGTACGTATTTCCAGCCCACGGGGCTGCGGCACGTGTTGCAGTACAGATCCACGACCACATGCAGCCCCGTCATGAGCATGCGCTCCTCCGGCGGCCCCGTGCACACGTTCACTCTGTTTCAGTAGCGGATCAGCGACCCAGGCCTGCCCAGCGACTCAGACCTCCGCCACACGTACGCGCTGTCGAAGAGGTAGGCCTTGCCGCTCGTGCCTTGGAAGTTCTGTCCGAGCACGGCAGTGATCGTCGTTATCAGACGCGGGCACCGGGCGACGTCAAGGAGCCGCCTGGAGCTGGTGACAGGCGCAGACGCACCTTGGAGATGATCTCCTCAGCGCACGACAGGTGCGCGCGGCACTTGGCGCAGCTGAAGATCTTGGGGCTGTCCAGGAAGACCTCGAACACGCGCCCCATTGCCGCCGCCACGGTGTCGTCGTCGGCGATCGCTTGCCTGATCGATCGATCACGATGTCGAAGAAGAAGGTTGAATGTCACTATTACATGGTCTACTGTCATTCTTTAAGGGAATCGTATAAAGTTATACAAACATATTTGTAACCTCTTAAAAATGATATATCAGAGGATCGTTTCAACCCATGCGAGCCTACGATTGGGTAAAATCCGTCTTTTACACAAGAGCCGCCGCGCGAAGCGTCCGCTGGCTCGAGCATAGTGGGCTCCAGTCAAACCCAAATCTCGCCAGATCTCGCTTGCGGTGGCCATGCGTCCGTCGCGCAAGCTGCTGCGCGTGCTGACGGCGCTCTCGTTCGCGGGCGGCGTGGCGCTGGCGGTGCTGGGCGCCCAGGTGTCTCTGCGTGCGCACCTGGGCGCCAGCGCGGCGGGCCTGTCCGCTCTGGGTGCGCTGGTGGCGGCGCTGTCGGCGCTCGGGTTCGTCGGCGCGGGCCGCGACAAGAGCGCGCTGCTCATGCTCTTCTTCTTCCTGAGCTTCCTGCTGGTCGCGTGCCTGTTCGTGGCCTGCTACGCCGCCTTCAGCTTCCAGGACGCGCTCGAGACGTGGCTCAAGCACCACTGGGCCGCGCGCGTGCTGCGCCACCTGCGCGCGCTGGACGACTGCGCCGCCTTCGAGGCCTGCGCCGCGTTCCTCGAGCACCGCGTCGAGCAGCTTGGGGCCGTGGGCGCCGCGCTCGTGGCGCTCGCGCTCGCGCAGATGTACTGCGTCGTGCGCATCGTGACCGTCCCCATCGTCATGAAGAACATGCTCGCGTTCGTCAACGCCGTGTTCGTCGCGCTCGGCGCCGGGCTCTTCGCCTACGGCCTCGCCGTCAAGGTGCACGCCGACATGACCTCGGGCCAGCAGTGGATCGGTATTGCGTCCGGTGCTGGGCTCGCTGCGTACGCTCGTATCCACGCGCGCTGACTCTCGTGCTTTTGCTCGGTGGTGCCGGCAGCACTCATCCTGATCGTCGTCGGCACGGTGCTCGTCGCGCTGTCCGTGCTCGGCGTCATCGGCGCGCGAGCCAAGAGCCGCACGCTGCTGCTCATTGTGCGTCAGTCGTACCGAAGAAGCCGCTCGGCGTATCCAGTAGCCGCACGCTCTCTCCAAACTAACACCGATGTGTGTGTGCGTGTGTGTGACGACCGACAGTACCTGGTGGGCATCGGCGGCTGCTTCGTGGCGCTGCTAGTGTGCGCGGTGAGCGCCTTCGCCATGTCCGGCCGGCTGGCCGCGACCTACGAGTCCCAGTGGAGCTCGTCGTCGCTCTCGTGCGAGATCGAGCTGTCCGGCTGCTCCAACTGCTCGAGCGTCGACGTGGAGCCGTGCGCAGGCGTCACCACCGACGCAGACGGCTACTGGGTCTCATGCGACGCCGATAGGCACGACGCTGGCAACAGCGACAGCAGCGACAGCGGCAACACCAACAGCACGTGTTGGCTCGGCATGACGGTGCTCAACGACGTGGACGACCAGGGATACGAGCCGAACGATGTGCGTAGCGCGCTCGTCCTTGTTGCCTCGCTGCTGACTGGCTGGGTACCGCGCGCTAACCCGTCAGCCGGCGATGGGCACGACCATGGGCACGACCCCGCAGGTCGCCGAGTGCAAGCAGTGCCCCGAGTGGTCGGCCGCCGACGTGGACGCGTACCTCCGCAGCACGCTGCACGTGATCGGCTTGCTGTCGCTTGTGGTCGCGCTCTTCATCGCCGTGGCCGCTGCGGGCGCGCTTGTGCTACGACGAAGCCTCGCCGGGTACCAGACGGACTCAATCTGAGCCAACACGTAGACGACAAAGCACTCCACTCCACTATAAGGCGCGCTCGCTCACCCAGTCCAACACGACCGACCGCCTCGCTTTCCATCCACAAAAAGCGCTTCTTACTGTCATTAGCGTCAATACCGCCGCCAGCAATGAGCACGGGTCACCTTGTCTCGACAAAGGGCTCACCGTGGCGACGGACTGCGAGCGGCAATGGATCTCGACGCACACGGCTGCCTTCACTTCTCGCGCTACAAGCTGCTGCTGCCTCGTTTCCACGGGCGCTAGTGCACAGCAACAGCTCAAAACACTGTCCAGATGCATCGGCACGTACGTGGCAGTCCTGTCACTGCTTCAACTGCGCCTCCAGCTGTTGAACGCGCTCCTCCGCCGCATCGCGCGCGGCAAACGCCATCTGCGCCGCGAACCGCGCGGCCTCCTCCTGGTCCTTCGCCAGCTGCAAGGCCGATTGAAGCGCTTCCATCTCGTCTCGAAGCGCCTTCAACTCCAACTTGCTGCTTTCAGACTCCTCCGTTAGCGCACGCACTTGGTCCGCGAGGTCACGCTTCTCCTCGTCGGTAACGTTCACGCCAGCTTCGGCTGCCTGGCGCGCATCCTCAGCCTGAGCGCGCGCCTGCTCGACCTCCGTGCGGAGATTCGCTTCTGTCTCCTTGGCTTGTTGAGCCTTCTCGGCCGCGGCATTGCGTTCTTCCTGCAATTGGGCCTGCGCCGCTGAGAGGGCAGCTCGGAGTGTGTCCATCTCCGCGTCCTTGGCCACTACAGTCTCCTCTGCCAGACGAAGGCGCGCAGTCAGCGATTCGTTCTCTCCAACGACCAGCGCGCTCTCCTCGACAAGTTCAGGAGACACAGTGCCTTGCGGTTCCGATTCCGTCGAGGCGCTCTCGATCTCCTCGTCGACATCTGCAGCGGTCGTGCTGTCCTTGCCAACGTCCAGCTGCTCGAGTTCCACCTCGGGGAGCTCTTCCTCTTCGTCAACTGGGGTCTCAGTCGGCTCGTCGGCAGCGCTTGTTTCGGGCTGCTCCTTCACGACAGGATTCTCCAGTCCGGGTTCAACAACCGACAGGAATGCGTTAAGCTTCGAGCTGGAGTTGGATGAGGACTTCTGGGAGACTGACACCTCTTCCACCACGAAGAAGGAGTGGTCACGGTCGGACTGGACACTGCTGCGACGCTCAGACTGAATGCTAAAGCGACGGTCACTGTCCTCGCTATTGTGCTGGTCTTCCTCACTGGGCTCGACTGGGTCGTCAGTGTCCGGTGTCGCTTCCTCCTGCGCTTCTGCGTCGACCGGTGCAGGAGTAACTTCCGGCTCCACGGGAGTAAACGACTCGCGGTCTTCGTTCTGTGACGGCGCCGAGACCGCAGGCTTGGAAATCACGCTAGGAGGCTCCACACTGTTCAAGAACGCCGCAAGTTTTGACGTTGGCTTGCTCGCTGACGACTTGTCAATGGACGTTGGGGCGCTCTTGCTCAGGTTCGAGAAGGCTGCAAAAGCCGACAGCTTGCTCGCCGAGGCTTGAGGAGAGTTCGGGGGCAAGCCCTCAGCGAGGGGGCTCTTGGGATTATCTTGCGCGGCTGAGCCGTTCGACGACGAGGAAGTACGTCGAGAAAACGCGGCAGGAATGGAAAGCTTCGACACCGAGCGAGGGGCCGAGCTGACTGAGGATTCGCTCGCATCCGCGCCAGACGGAGTCGACGGCCCAGTGCTGCTCGTCAAACTGCTACGGCTGGTGGTAGTTGTAGAGGTCGACCCAGACGATCGATTGTTCTTGAAGATGGAGGGGATTCGCAGACGAGACGACGTCTGCTGCTGGCTCTTGGGCGACGAAGGACCAGCCGACGTCGATGAAAGTCGATCCGCCGGCTCGGACATTGATGACGAGCGCTCCACCGGTCCTGAAGTCGACGACGTGCGGTCCACTCCGAACGCGTCGTCATCGATCTCTTCCGAGAACGAGTGCTTCGGGGTTTGGTGGTGTTCCGACGACGCGCTCGTGACGCTCGAGATGGACGAGGAGCGGTACGACTGTGGCTTCGGCACCGAAGCCGATGGGAACGGCGCCTTGGGCGGATGCGTGGGCGCCGGGGCTGACGTGGCCGGGGTAGTCTTGGACGGCACCGTGGGGAACTTGCTCAAGAATGACGTCAGCCGGCTGCTGCTGTTGGCCGTGTTTCCGCCCGACGATGAAGGCGGGGCGGGCGATGACGCAGGGCCAACGTTGCTGTTCGACAGGCGGTTCTCGTCGTTCGAGGTCGGGTCGCTGAAGTTGAAAGACGCCATCTTGTTGGCGGCCGAGGGCCGGTATTTCATGCGCAGCGCGACGATGCACTCGTTGACGGCGACCTCGTTCACCTCATCCAACAGCTGGACCGTCGTGAAGATCTGGTGCTCGTCCAGCTGCGCTCGGCCGCGGCACCACTTGATAAAGAACTGGACGCGCTCGAGCGCGTGGAAGGTCGAGAGCTGGTTGATGGAGCGCTGCAGCTTCTTGGGCAGCTCGCTCTCCGTCTCGCGCTCGCCCTGCGTGAGCGCGTTCGTGAGGAGGCACAGCGCGCGCCCGTCCTTGAGGAACGCGCACAGCGAGGCCGTGGTCGGCAGCGGCGCCTTGAGCGTCTCCAGGCTGCCGTCCGCCTCCAGCTCCTGGCGCACCCACGCGATGCTCGACATCGTCGACATGTTCACGCAGTCACTCGCTCTGTGCTGTTTGGTGGCTCGGTACGGGGGGAGGTCGCTTGCTGTTCTGTTGTGGGCGGAAAGAGGTTGTTCTGGCGAGACAGGCGGCAGCGCACGCGGGATAAGACTAGAGATAAGAGGCAACCAACATGGAGAGCAAGGCGCCACGGCGGCGAGAGACACCTACCGACGCAGAATGGAAGCGCCAGCGCGGGGTTGACGCGTCGAGACCGCTCCGGTCAGCGCGGGCTTGGGCTGCTTGGTCGTCTGCTTGGCCTCTTCTCGCGGCTGATAAAAAACTGTGCGTCAAAAAGAGGCCTCAACGCGTCGAATTGTACTTGAAAAAGGGGGAGAGCGTGTCAACGGCGAGCAGAGAGCAGAGATGTATACTTTTAACCGGATAATAGACAATTTGCTAAACTATTGATGTTGTTTCTGTCTCGAATGGTCGGAACACGTATGCACAATACAGCGGACAGACGTATAGATGATGTACGCTGTGTCTCGAGAAACAAATCAATCGGTTTTAGAAACGCGTAACAGCCGGGATTTCGGCTATTCGTTGCATTAGAGTCCTCTATTCAAGTGAAGTAACCACCACTCTTGCTCTTTCCCCCTCTCTCCCCTCTCCGAACGAAAGGAAAGGGCGGCGCGCGTGCGATCCGTCAGTCGTTGTGTTGCCATATTGGGCGCAAGTGGTTGGTCCGAGGAAGGACGGCGACAATGGCGCCAATGAGTTGGGAGAACCCGGCGGGGGACAGCGACGGCGAGCACGAGGACGGCATGGGCGACGGCTCGGGCCTCGGCATGGGCCTGCACGCGGGCGCGAGCGTGTCCCAGGAGGACGCGTGGGCCGTGATCAGCAGCTACTTTGAGGAGAAGGGGCTGGTGCGCCAGCAGCTCGACTCGTTCGACGAGTTCATCCAGAACACCATGCAGGAGCTCGTGGACGACTCGCGCTCGATCCGCATCAACCCGGAGGCGCAGTACGCGCCCGGCCAGAGCCGCGCCAACACGGACACGATCTACAACATTTCGTTCGGCCAGATCTACCTGTCCAAGCCCACGATGACTGAGGCCGACGGCTCCACGAGCGTCATGTTCCCGCACGAGGCGCGGCTGCGCAACCTTACGTACTCGGCGCCGCTGTACGTGGACGTGGTGTGCGAGAAGTACCAGGCGCCGCCCAGTGGACCCGCCAACCTCGAGGAGATGGAGCCGTACGAGCAGGTCGAGACGCCCAAGGAGTTCATCGGCATGGTGCCCATCATGCTGCGCTCGCAGTACTGCGTGCTCATGAAGAAGACGGACAAGGAGCTAACGGAGCTCAACGAGTGCGTGTACGACCAGGGCGGCTACTTCGTCATTAACGGCAGCGAGAAGGTGCTCATCGCGCAGGAGCGCATGAGTAACAACCACGTCTACTGCTTCCGCAAGAACGCCGCGTCCAAGTACAGCTGGGTGTGCGAGACGCGCTCCCACGTGGAGCACGGTGTGCGCCCGACGAGCACCATGTACGTGCAAATGTACCAAAAGAGCGGCGGCAAGAGCGCCGTGACGGGCAACCAGATCCGCGCCGTCATCCCGTACATCCGCCAGGACATCCCTGTCGTCATCATCTTCCGCGCGCTGGGCTTTGTCGCCGACCGCGAGATCCTCGAGCACATTTGCTACGACTTTTCGGACGCGGAGCTCATGGAGCGGTTCAAGCCGTCGCTGGAAGAAGCGTTCGTGATCCAGGAACAGGAAGTCGCGCTCGACTTTATCGGGCGTCGCGGTAGCGCGATCAACGTCAGCAAGGCGGATCGTATCCGCTACGCTCAGGACATTCTCCAGAAGGAGATGCTCCCGCACGTCGGCGTCGAAGACCACAACGAGACCAAGAAGGCCTACTTTCTCGGCTACGTCGTCCACAAGCTGCTCATGTGCTCACTTGGCCGCATCGGCGAGGATGACCGCGACCACTACGGCAACAAGCGCTTGGACTTGGCCGGCCCGCTGCTTGGCGGCTTGTTCCGCATCCTGTTCAAGAAGCTCACCAAGGACGTCAAGACGTTTCTGCAAAAGTGCGTGGACAACGGCAAAGACTTCAACTTGACGCTCGCGATTCGCTCGCGAACCATCACAAACGGACTGCGCTACTCGCTGGCGACGGGCAACTGGGGTATGCAGAAGACTGCGTCCAAGGCCGGCGTCTCCCAGGTGCTGAACCGGCTGACCTACGCATCATCGCTCTCGCATCTGCGTCGATTGAACACACCGCTTGGGCGTGAAGGCAAGCAGGCGCAGCCGCGTCAGCTCCACAACACGCATTGGGGCATGATTTGCCCCGCCGAGACCCCCGAAGGCCAGGCCGTTGGACTCGTAAAGAACCTGGCTCTGATGGCGTACATTTCCGTCGGCTCGCCGCAGGCACCCATCTTGGAGTTCCTTGAAGAATGGGCGACGGAGAACTTGGAGGAAATCAAGCCGCAGATCATCCCGCACTCGACCAAGATCTTTGTGAACGGTAACTGGGTCGGCGTTCACCGCGAGCCGAACGAGCTCGTGCGCACGCTGCGTTCGCTGCGTCGCTGCGTCGACATTGACGCCGAGGTGTCGGTGATCCGTGACCTGATGAACAAGGAGCTGCGGATTTACACGGACGCCGGTCGTGTCTGCCGTCCGCTGTTCATCGTGGAAGACAACCAGTTGCTGCTGCAGAAGGAGCAGGTCGTGAAGCTCCAGAACCACAAGTTGACCCACTACCGCTGGCACAACCTGCTCACCGACGGTGTCGTGGAGCTCATCGACACGGAAGAGGAGGAGGTGTGCATGATTGCCATGGAGCCCAAGGACGTCGGCACGGGCACGCAGATGCACACCCACTGCGAGATCCATCCGTCGATGATTCTGGGCATTTGTGCGAGTATCATTCCGTTCCCGGACCACAACCAGTCACCGCGTAACACGTACCAGTCGGCCATGGGAAAGCAGGCCATGGGGATCTACTGCTCCAACTTCCGCGCGCGCATGGACACGATGGCGAACGTGCTCAACTACCCGCAGAAGCCGCTGGTGACGACGCGCGCCATGGAGTACCTGCATTTCCGGGAACTTCCGTCCGGTATCAACGCCATCGTCGGCATTGCGACGTACACGGGGTACAACCAGGAAGACTCGTTGATTATGAACCAGAGCGCGATCGACCGCGGCCTCTTTCGCTCGACGTTCTACCGCTGCTACGTGGACCAGGAGCGCAACAAGAGCCCGCACGGTGGCGTTGGCGGCGCTGGCGGCAGCAACTGCGAAGAGTTCGAGAAGCCGTCGCGCGAGAACTGCCTGGGCCTGCGCCACGGCAGCTACCACAAGCTGGACGCGGATGGCCTTGTGGCCCCGGGCACGCGCGTCAGCGGTAACGACATCATCATCGGCAAGACGTCACCGTTGCCGATGTCGGAGGACTCGTCGCTGGAGCAGCGTCACCAGAAGCGCGACGCGAGTACGGCGCTACGTTCGCACGAGAACGGCATCATCGACAGCGTGATGCTCACGACGAACGCGGACGGGTTCAAGTTCACCAAGGTGCGCTTCCGCAACATTCGCATCCCGCAGATTGGCGACAAGTTCGCCTCGCGCCACGGACAGAAGGGAACGATCGGGATGACGTACCGCCAAGAAGACATGCCGTTCACGATGGAGGGCATCACGCCCGATATTATCGTCAACCCGCACGCTATCCCGTCGCGTATGACGGTCGGTCACTTGGTCGAGTGCCTCCTCGGCAAGGTGTCGTCCCAGACGGGCGATGAGGGCGACGCGACCCCGTTCACGGACGTGACGGTGCAGGCCATCGCCGACACGCTGCACAACCTGGGCTACCAGCGCCACGGCAACGAGGTGCTGTACAGCGGGCACACTGGGCGCCGTCTGACTGCGCAGATCTTCATCGGGCCGACGTTCTACCAGCGGCTGAAGCATATGGTCGACGACAAGATCCACTCGCGCTCGCGCGGCCCCGTGACGATGCTGACGCGCCAGCCGATGGAGGGCCGCGCGCGCGAGGGCGGCCTGCGTATGGGCGAGATGGAGCGCGACTGCCTCATCGCGCACGGGTCGGCCAACTTCCTCATGGACCGCCTGTTCGCCAACTCGGACGCGTACCGCGTGCACGTGTGCGATATGTGCGGCATCATTGCGATCGCCAACCTCCGCAAGATGACGTTCGAGTGCCGCACATGCCGCAACAAGACGCAGATCTCGCAGGTGCACATCCCGTACTCGTGTAAGCTGCTCTTCCAGGAGCTCATGGCCATGTCGATCGCGCCGCGCCTCTTCACGCTCGGCAACCCGAACGCGCCCAAGCCGCGCGCCAGCTGAGCCAATTGCGAGCGCAGCGGGTGGCGTCGATCGGCCAGGCCGCTCGCTCTACGGGTGGCGCTGCCTGCATTGGCTGGACGGAGGAAGGGGGAGGGCGAATGGACGACTGCACAGTGTACAAGGGATGTCGTGCAATCAAGACAAGGGCGTTCGCTGCCTGGTTCGGTATTGTAACGCCGTTTGTTGGATGCGAGTGGTGCTGGTTGTCGATTAACCACGTTACGTAGCGCGTCTCATGCATCATCACCCTCGGAATGTAGCCATCGGCATCGCTACGATCCTCATCGCCACGTCAGCACCAACCGATACCGAGAGACGCAATACTGGACGCGAGTACCAAGGAAGGAAGGAAGGAAGGAAGGAAGGAAGGAAGGAAGGAAGGGGAAAACCACGCCCGCCGTTCACAAGGCGCGGACGGACGTGTCTACATTATACAACACCTCACAAGCGTCCGCCGCCGCGTCCGCCGCCGCGTCCGCTTTCGTCCCTCACCCGCGTTCACATCCGTTCGCGCCTCCGCCGTCGTGCATGCAATACGGCGTCCGCTCGTCCGCTCACTCGCTCTTCATCTTCTGCTTGGTCGCCTCGTCGAGCGTGATGCGCTTGACGCGCGAGTAGGCGCTGATGTTGTCGTCCATGACGTAGTCGACCATGACCTTGACCCACGACTTGTGACTCGGCAGGTTCTCGTAGAACTCGGGCGCGATCGCACGCACCTCGTGCAGGCGCGAGCCGGCGACGAACGGGAAGTCGTGGTGCTCGTTGTGCAGGCCGACGTTGAAGGTGACCCAGTTGAGCACGCCGTAGTACGAGTACGTCTCGTAGCCGAGGATGAACTCGTAGTGCTCGGCGATGAAGTGGCCGGCCACGGGGTGCACGCCGGCGCCGAGGAACGTGCCGACGAGCAGGTAGACGAGCGCCCAGACGCCGCCAAAGTGGAAAATGGCGTAGTTGTAGGCGGCGCAGACGACAAAGTTGAAGGCCTCCCACGGGCCGGGCGTCTTGGGGTTGACGAAGAGCGGGCGGAAGGCGTAGAAGAAGACCTGGAAGAAGACGAAGAGCAGCTTGGTGAGCTTGAAGCGGAAGATCTTGCCCTCGAGCGCCGTCGGCAGGTCCACGTCGACGCCCTCCTCGCCCTGGTACCGGTGGTGCTCCATGTGGTAGCGCTTGAACGAGATGGCCGACGGCACGCCGATCGGCAGGTTGGCCAGGATGGCCAGCAGCTTGTTGTGCACGGGTTTCTTGAAGCCCAGGTTGTGCGACATCTCGTGCATGCCCATCATCATGGCGTGGTTGGCCGTGCCGCCCACCACGTACATGAGCGCCACGTAGGGCAGCAGCGAGAGCGTCGGCGCGACCCACACGGCCAGGTACGTCTGCAGCGCCACCGTGGCCGCGATGATGTACTTGGACTTCCAGCAGTGCCCGAACAGCTTCTTGACCTCGGGGTGCTTGGCCAGGATGAGCTTGCGCCGCGTCGCGTGCGGCTCGTCCGTCGGCACCCAGTGGAACTCGCTCTGTGGCTCGAACGCCCGGACGAACTTGGGGTGCGCCACCGAGTCGTCGGGCGGCGCCATCGGCAGCCCGTGCTTCTCCACCTTGCACATGGTTGGGTAGGTACCTACGTAGG
>JAADXZ010000240.1:0-30782 GCA_023338055.1 Phytopythium mirpurense | reverse complement strand
GCGCCATTTTCGCCACTTGGTTTTGCAATCGACAGCGTTTTCACTTCGCCACACTATGATGCCACGTTTAGCGCCATTAGAATTGTGGAGGCCCAGATACCAAGGTCGTTTATACTTTTGCGCAGGACTGTACATTGTTTCCTCTGCTTTTTGCGAGTTTCGCGTGGAGGGTCACAGCACATCCAGATTCGCGGTCTATCAAAAGTTATGGGGGTGGACGCCAAACCGCCATATCCTCATGGGACAGAGGAAGTACTCATCGAGAGTCCAAGCTGATCTGCGCAGCTCGCGCAGTCTATGAGCGTACTGCTATCTGACCCAACTATCATTTGCTATATTCGACGGGACTGACAGCGTCGCGCCCAATGTAGTGTGCAGTATCCAGCTTCCTACTGCTATCACCAGTTGCACCCCGTTCAAGTGTACCATTAGTTCACACCGCTTCAAGATCGAATCAGATTCTAACCCTTAGGGCCGAAGCCGCCGAAGAAGTCGCCCTTCCGTCATCTTTGACTTGGCGTGGCGACAATAACGCGCCGGGGAGGCTATACTTGTCCGTGTCTATTATTGCTGACGGCTTTCCTTGACAGTTCGCAGTGTCGAGGGAGTGTGGAGGACTCCAACACTCGTGTGAAGGGCTGCTACGTGTCGTCGAGCACTGAGCTCCTGACAATGTCAAGCCGGGTCGTGTTGAACCTCGTAAGGTCTTCATCGCAAGGCGCACTGGACCCTGTCGAAGTGGTTGAAAGCACAAGGCCAGGTGGCAAGCTGGAGCCCAAGTTGGCACCTCGACGCCTGGTTAAGCGGAACCCTCTAGCGAGGGGTCTCGCGCGGCAGTATGACGCCCAGAAAGCGCGAGAAGACGCGTACAAGGCTCGCCTGACGCGCCAATTGGAGCAAAAGAGAACCGCAGAGGCGCTGACCAAGAAACAAGGCTTTGATCGTCGATCGAGGTCTCCTGTTCGCGGCATCGAGGCCCACAGCGACTCGGGCAGCGACATGGAACGGGAAGGCTCGGATGTCGAGCTCAATGCCGATGAGAGCGGTGTTATCTTACGACTGAGGTCCCTTCCTACGACTTCTACCAACAAGACATCGGAGCCTCCCAGCGACAGCATCACGAGGGCGACGAGCCGATCGCGCTCTCTCGTGATCCCAGTTCGCCACGGGCTGGGACTCCCGCGCAAAGCCGGCCTTCGTCGTCACGTCGTCTTGTCGGCAAACCAGACGGACGATGGAAGAGAAGCTGAGACCGGCGGTCCTGGTGTCGATGGCGACAAGGTGACGAGTATGACACAGTCCGAAGGTCTCGCTCTGTCGTCTCCGACCGATCTCCAACCGCCGTACCCAGGATCGGGCGACGCATGGTCGATGAAAGCACCGACTGGTGTTGCTTCACCCCACCACCAACAGTCCGCTGGATCCATGTCGCACTGGCGCCCAGATCGGTCGTCGGCGCTTGTCTTGAGTGAACTTCGAGTGACGAAAGAGATCATGGCTCGCGAACAGACTCTCCGACAGCTTGGGGAGGCTGCGGAAGCTTTCGATCGCATCGCTTTAGAGCTCGTCGAAGCCGCCGAGGCGAAGAAGACGGCGGAGGCTGCGGCAGACTCGGGCGCCGCGCGAATGGTCCGTCTGCGTCGCGGATCTTCGTCGTCGACGAAGCTTATGCGACCGGATTCCGGCTCCCACGCGCAGAGCAACGCCGCAACCATTGCTGCGCTCAAGCAGAACATCGCCACGCTATCGACTCTAGTCGACAAGCTGACCGACAAACTTTGTCAAAGAGCGAAGCAGACCAAAGCGCTGGTTGAGAGCTTGAGAGCGGCGACCACAAGCATCATTGAAGGCGTCGCCGAGTGGAGAAACCTCCAAAGTCGGCGTCGCGCATGCAGTAACTTTGACCCTATGACACGCTTCCCTTGGAAGAACGGCAAGGTGACCAACTATATGCTTCACCTCCAAACGGATACCCATGCTCTGTTCGGCATGACGGCGATCGCGTGTTTGATTGGCGCCGACGCGGAGTTCAACGCGCTTTTTCTGCCTCTATCGGTGCTTCGAGCATCGCGCGGGGGCCAGCGCCTCGCTGGAGATGCCGCCGCGTCGCCTTCCAAGACATTCCTGACCGACAAAGTGGCGTCCACAGGCGCTGCTGCTGTGAAGACCGAGCACACAACCCACAATGATGTACCAGGGTCGAACCAACACCTGTATTACTCGCTGACGGCGGCGCTTCCGGGTCTGCGCACTGGTTACACCGATGAAGAGAGCAAACTGTCGAAACCCGAAGACCTAGCGCGGTGGCGCTTGTGCATGGAGCTCATCGAGCATGAACTGGAGCTCGAGAGACGCGACAGTGCGCGGCGCGAGCAGGACGCGCAGCGGCTGGAGCAGGCGTACAACCCGTTCCTTACTATCAAAGCGGCGGGAGGCGTCGACGAGCAGTTGTCCACTCTTCTCACCGAGCAATCGCCACATGTGAAGAAGCTGCGACAGCAACTTCGCCACCGACAGCAAGGCGCCACCGACTGGATCACATCGATGCAAGTGAGTGACTGTGGAAGCCAGCAGCAGGAAGAAGGCGCTGGCGTAGTAGCGGCACGACGCGACCGCCGGCTTTGTGTCAGCACGCGGCGACTGCACCAAGAGCTCCAGCGTCGGCGCGACTTGAGCGAAGCAACTATGCGATGCGAATCAGTTGCCGCCGCCCTTGACAATACGTCTCAAGCAGCTGTTGGGGCCAAGCGGAACAGACTCCAGGGTCAGGTCATTGTGCGGAGGCAGCCCGTCCCTGGGATAAGCCGAGAAGACCGACTTGCTAGTGTCATTCAGAGGCAATTCCGAGCGTACCAGGCGCGCGGGGACGTGCTCCAGAGCCTGGCAGACTTAGTCGGACTCGTTCGGGCAAGCACGGTGAACATCCAGCGCGTGTATCGCGGACACGCGGTCAAGCTGCGGTTCCGGGATGTGCTGACTCGCCGCAACGAGCTTCGCCACAAGCGGACGCGGGCGGCACGGACCATCGCGCTCGCCTTCCGCCGGTACAAGCGGCGGCAGCGGCACCGGCAGTCGCTGACGGTGGCGGCCATCGCGCAGGCGCAGCTCCAGTCGATGCTTGTCAGCAAGTCGCACGGGACGGACGACGCAAGCGCGAGGAAGAAGGAGGAGACGGAGCGCTTGAGGCGGCTTGGAGCTGAGCGGCGGCGACACCTGGCAGTGATGATGGAGCAGCAGCGGCGACAGCAGCTGGAGTCGGAGACCGCGCAGACTGCCGCCGCGACCCGGATCCAGTCGGTCGTGCGGTGTCAACAGGCCCAGCGCGCGGCCAACGCGCTGAGGCAGGAGAAGAAGGCGCATATGGCAGCCGTGAGCGCCATGGCCATCCAGTCGAGCATTCGGTCGTTCCTGGTGCGGCAAGACGCCCGCCGACTCCGGTTCCGGAGAGACCTCGAGCGTGTGAATCGGTCCGCCGAGCGCATCCAGCGCGTCTACCGTGACTACAACCTGCGAGCGCATGCAGATCCGATCGAGACAGTCGAAGAAGGCGGCGGCGAAAGCCAGGACGGCGTCCAAGAGAGCCAAGCGTTGAGCGAAAAGGACCAATGGAACGTCGTGCTGCCTCCGTTGGCCCAGCGTCCAAGCACTCCACCAGGCTCGAAGCTCGAGCCTGAGCGCGTTGCGTTACCGCCGTTAGCGCGCCCGACAGCGTCGTCGAAGTCGTCGCGTCGACCGACGCGGCAGTTGGTGACGCCGACGGCTGCAGCGACTGTAGCCATGACGCGCATCGAGCTCAAGCTGAAGGAGCCGGTGATCGACTTCCAGGCCGTGGAGAACGGTCCGACCTCGGCGCGTCGCGGGTCGTTCCAAGGCTGGCACGGCCGTGCCTAGCGTCACATGATTCAGGCACAGACTGTTGTTGTTGGTGTGCGGGTGGATACAAGATGGGACGGCGGTGGTCGGCGGTCACAAGCGCAAGAAGTGCTCTATTCTCCACGGCGGATAGAACGGAGAGGTGCTAACTACCCGTGCCCCCATGCGATGCTTGTGTCTGCTAGGCTGGCTTCTCTCCAATACAAAACAGCGGTGAAAGATGACAGACTCGAGGCGTTCTGGCGGATCGAGTCGACTGAGAGCGCGCTGAAGGCTTACAGCAGGAGCACGACGACGGACGAGGTCGCGAGCGCCGCGGTGGTGGCGGTCCAGACCGCGACGGAGGCGGCGTCCGAGCTGGAGGACTCGTCACCGACTTGTGGGTCCGCGCCGGCACCGTTGCCAGAATCAGATCCGGCGTCAGGGCCCGATCCAGAGCCCGAGTAGGACCCAGTGCCCGAGTACATGCCGAGGGTGCTGCCAGTCGAAGTGCTCGCGGACCTGTACCGAGGGCGCATGGCATCGACGGACACACTTGCGAAGGCAGTTGCAACCATCGCGACCGCGAGGAACTTCATGGCTGCTGCTTGATGGCTCGGGAGCTGGTAGGCGGGGCTTCGGCTTGCTTGACGGGTGGCAAAAGCTCAAGTGATCTCGTCTTCATCGACCTCACTCGCTGCAACCAGTCGCACGCATCGCTGGCGGTTGGTGTGCAGCCTGAAGCGACGCGGAAGGGGTTTTGCAGACGCAGACGCTCTGCGCGTGGTTGTTGGCTGCGATTACACGACTGGTCCGGCGAAAGGACGGCTTCAAAGCGCCGCGAAGGTTCGCAACAAGGGTACCAAAGTGAGGAAAGCGCCAGCTCCACACCCATCTCCTGATGGCGTCCATGCCGTCACAGCCGTTCCATCTAAGAAAAGGGATACAGGCACCTTCCCAGCAAATGACAACGCGCAAGTGTCCGTTGCGGCGATATCGCATGAATACATAGAGTTCAGAGCACGGATGGGCGCAAAAGGCAACTTTCGCGCCCTTTCGAGCTTCAATGTGATATTCGTGTTCACCACGCTAAAAACGACTATTGTCCTAATTCAGGATCAACGGTACTCAATACTATATTGACCACACTACTTGTGACACATTTGAAAACCCTGACGCGCCATACGAGCAAAGCATGGCGATGCAAGCGCCGCTGGAGACCGAGGCGCTGATGCGCGCGAACCTGCGCACGCGCGAGGAGCTGGAGGCCTGGGTGGAGTCGCAGAAGAAGCAGCTGCTGAGCGAGAAGCGCGAGGACGAGGCGCAGGCCCAGGAGAACGCGCGCCAGGCCAACGACGCGCAGCGCCGGCGCGAGGCGCTGCAGCACCAGCACCAGCAACTCGCCGTCGGTGCGGGTCGTGGGCTCTTTAAAGACCCGCAAGACCAGAGCGAGGCCCCATCTCCTAATAGCATGCGCTTGAAATGATTGCGTTAGGTCTCCAGGAGCAGGAGCGCGAGGTGAACGCGCACGAAGTGGAGATTGAAGTGCTGCAGGTACGAGTGTACGGGCTTCCACATACTCCCCATCGCCTGCTAATGGTGGTCGTATTGGCGGCTACACGACAGGCAGAGAAGGCCAAGAAGGAGCCTATCGTGAAGGAGCTCTTTACCCGGAACCGACAGGAGGACATACGTGTGCGGGAGCTGCTCGCAGGTGCGTTCCTCGACTCATAACCCGCATCTCCTCCCGGTATCCTCACGGCCCAGTGTGTGTCGACCCGCAGAGTCGGAGCAGCTGCGAGTCCAGCAGACGCGCCAGCTCGAGGAGCTGCAGCGCGGCATCGACATGTACCAGAGGCTGGGGCTCTTCTTCGAGCACTCTGGAGGTCAGTGACAGGAGTGGAGCCGCGCTTCTCCTGACTGTCGTCGGACTGATGCTCGTGTCTGACGCTCTGTAGCCGGGCGAGTGGTCGTGCGGTTCACGCAGGTGGACGCCCAGAACCCGTCGCGCGAGTTCTCGTTCCGCATGACGATCGACCAGGAGACGGACCGATACATCGGTGCGCGCCTACAAGTCCACTCCATTTTGCTGTCTAGACATGGCGAAGCTCACTCGACGCGTCCTTTGCTCTCCGTTGACAGTCGACAGGTGCAGCGAGACGGTCATGGCGCTCGAGGACCTCGTGGGCGAGCTCAACCGCAGCGGGGACCTGCCGCTCTTCATCCGCTCCATGCGGCGGCAGTTCAAGCAGCTCGCGTAGCTTGCGTAGCGCGGTCGGGCCGTGGAGATGACATAACAGCGTCGCGTCTTTTGTTCGGCTCTCCCTACCTGCTGCTATCGAGCCCTGGGTCTTCGACACGCCAGGCCAATCTCTAAATCCGCCGGCGCTTGACATTTGACGGCTCTTCCGGCAGTCGCGGCTCAAGACGCGCGTAGTTCTGGTGCACAGGCGGCGGCGGCGGATACAGCCCTGTATACCTCTCTCGACTGTCGCGCGGCGGCATCCTCGCCCTGTCGGCCGCCTGTGCGCCGGCCCCTGCCTGCCTCGCGCGTCTCAGCAGCAGCTCCCGCCGCTGCGCGAGCTTGAGCGCCGTGTCGCGCGGCGTCTCGTCCTGCGGCGCGTACGAGAGGCGCAGCATGCTGCCGAAGAAGGGCTTGAGCCCCGCGCGCGCCTTGGCGTGCCGCGCGTTGTTAACCGTCTCGTACTGCACCCAGACCACGTCCGTGAACTGCTCGTCCTCCTCGTCCTCCTCCTCCCCCGCATAGAAATGACTGGGAGCGTGGGCGCCCTCCGCAAGCGGCTGGCGGCGCCGCGCCTGCCCGCGGAAGGGCCCGAGGGCGCGCGCGCGGTCGTCCGGGTGGTCGAGCGCGCGGAACTCGAGCACGGTGCCGAACAGGCTGAGCCGCGCGCGCAGCTCGTCCAGCACGCCCACCGCCGGGACGTTCCGCACCACCAGGTAGCGCGACTCGTTCGCTACCGTGTAGACGCGCACGCCGCGCGCCTCGCCGCGCATGCTGACGGCCAAGGAAGACGCAGGTTCCTCGTCGCCGCTGACGAAGTCGACGTTCTATTAGAAGTGTCCCTTTTTCCTTTCGAACGCATGATATAGTAGGATCAAGTGTGATAATAAATGGCGGACAAAAGCTGCGTCCGGTTAGGAATGACTTTATAGGTGTGAAAAGTGAGTATTGATGGGTTCATATGATCCAAATAAGCCGGACGTGAAGGTTGTCAAACGCCTTCTCCTTGAAGTTGCTGTGATGTGGTGGTGGGCTTCAACGCCACAATCATGCGCTGCATGCAGCCCTACTATAATAATCCCTAGCCCAGGACCTTCCGAACGCATACCAACACGTATTCATCTCTTTCTTTCTCTCTCTTCGTCCCTTGTTTTCTCCCAATAGGCCGGAGCACGGCGTTTTCCAATAACTTACCAACGAGCAATAGTGTCCCTCCACCGTCTTCGCCTCCCGCCACCTCCACACGTCCACCGTCACCCGCTCGATCGCCGTGACCACTGCGCGGCCATCGCACTCGACTAGCAACAACCGCCAGCGCGGCGTCACGAGCGGGTCCTAGTCGGCGAAGGGGTTCCAGTCCGACAGACTGACGCGGCGCTCGTCAGCGGCGGCGTCCCCTCGGCTGGTGCTGCTGCGGTCGCTTCCTGGCCGCGAGTGAGCGGGCCCAGTGCCGCTCGACTCGCCCCGGAACAGCTCCGAGGCGTGCACCGAGTGCACGTCTCCGTCGTAGTCCGCGTCGCTCAGGCTGCTGCTCTGGCTGCCTCTGTGGTTCCCGCCGCGCCCCATGAGCCCTCGGACGTGCGGCGTCGACGGCGACCGCGGGGAGGACGAGTCGACAGCGCTGCCCTCACTCTCCTTGCCGACGTTCAGGTCGCGCATCGACCGCCGGATGGCCTCCATGATCATGAGCTCCTCCAGCTGCGCGGCGTCGGCGGGCGTCGCCAGGAACTGGGCGGCGTCACGCAGCGACGCAAGGCTGTTCGGGTGCGGGCTGTTCGTGATGGGCCGGTCCGTGATGCTCAGCTGCGAGCGCAGCGACTCGCGCAGGCGCTGGCGGTCCTCCACCGACGCGTACTGCGCTGTAGCTGGCGCGTCATTGCCGCTGGCGGCCGCGGCATGCGCGGGGATGTCGATGGCGCGGCTCGTAGCGCGCGAGTTCGTCCTCTGGGACCGTCACACAGCACCGACGGTAAGGCAACGAACGGAGCATGCGATCGAGGGAGAAGAAGGACGCGCAATAGACCTTCTTGGGGAAGATGGCGGCCACCTCGAGCGACGTCGGCGGCGAGTACTCGACCGTGAAGCCGTCGCCGTTGCAGAACGGGCAGCTACAGCGCCACCACCGCCGTGGCTCCATGAAATTAGGCTGGCTGCACACTATAGATCGCCACGGTGCTGTAAAGTAGTGCGGCGCACCTGATGGGCTTCTGCGGCGGGCGCATCTGGAGGTAGCACTCGGAGCAGATGGGCTTCTTGCAGCAGCTCGAGACGTTCAGGTTGCCCGGGTAGTACTACGCCGCCGCATCCTCCGTCAGCCTTTGGCGCCCACAGCCGTGTCCCTACCAATTCTACCGCGTAGAACGCACCATGAAGCAAATGGGGCACTCCTGGCTGAAGGCGCCGTCGGCGGCCTCGCGTCCAGGGAAGCGCGGCGCGATCTTGCGCTCCACCACCAGGCGCCGCACCACCTTGGAGTCCCACGGACAGCTCGGGTACAGCCTGGACGCCACGCCATCCACGTCAGCCGCAGGCCCCTCCCTCCCTCCCCCTCCCTCTCAACGGCCTTCCCTTCCTCCTCTACCAACTCACCCCGTGGGCTGGACGAACTTCTCGAGCTCGCGAGCCGTGGCCGACTGGCGCTTGGAGCTGGACGGCGAGTTCCCCATCGTCCCCGAGGAGCAGAACGGGCGACTGGGAGAGCAGTCCGGGCGGGGAGGCAGTCGGAGGGCGCGGCGGGAGGGAAGAGAAGGGCGGCGTCTTGATGGAGCAACCGTCGAGAGTTTCCCGAGATGTGGCTGATCCGATATGGCAGGTAATACATTTCATTTCACCCACCTCATTTTCAGCTGATCGTTTCAGTGTGGAAGTAGCTGGAAAGTAATACAAACAAAATCAAATCAGCGCTCCATATTCAAAAATACAGGAAATTTGTCAGCCTAAACGTGAAACTAACACATTAATTTAGACACAATTGCTTGTAAACTGTTTAACCTTATATATTACGCTGGCATCGTAAACATGCTCCTCATTGCTCTGCACTATTGGCTAAAATCAACCTATCCTCGATGTTTTCAACTAATCATATCGCTCCATCCAGCAACCCACTTTTGCAGATCTTCCAGGCACCAAAGGGCGTTGACCACCATGGGCGACAGCAGCGGTGCGCTCTTGACCTCGGCGGCGATCGTGCGTCTCCTTCGCTCGCTGCTGCGCCCTCTATCGACGCCTGACACTCAGCTGCACGTCTTGGGTGCTCCCTGGCGCAGACCGAGGCGACGGGCGAGGACGCGCACGAGCGGCTCGAGGAGCTCGAGGTGATCTTCGGCAGCTACGAGCAGCTCGAGCCGAGTGCGCTGCGCCAGTGCCGCGCGCTGCGACGATGCACGCGTACGGTCAAGTGAGCGTCGATGGCGCGCTTTAACTCGACTCCGTGCTTACTGGCGCGTACTATGGGTGGCGGGCAGTGCTCAACGCTCGGCTACAGCGCATCGCGCACCTGGAGCCGGTTGCCGCGACGCTCGTCCACCTGTGCCTGAGCAACCAGCGCATCTCCAAGATCGAGGGCTTGGAGACGCTCACGCAGCTGCGGGCGCTGTATCTGCACCATAACCGCATCGAGCGGATCGAGGGCCTCGACAGGTACGTCTTTGAATGTGAAGGGTTTCCTGCAAGAGAGATCCTGGTCACTCACCCTGGTTTATCAGTTGTCGCAAGCTCCAGAAGCTGTGGCTGTACGACAACCGCATCACTCATGTCCATAACCTCGGCTGCTGCTCGGACCTGCGCGAGTTGTGGCTACAGGTCCGCGACGTATCGGCATTGGATACGGCTGCTTCATTACTGAAGATGAACTCCTATGATGCAATCGCTGAACCTTGTCCACGACTCCAGAGCAACGAGATCAGCACCCTGGCAAGCGACAGTCTCAGCTCGCTAGTGAACCTGCAGTCGCTGCACTTGGCCGACAACGCGCTTCGCCACGTGGACGAGTTCCAGCACCTCCGCAGGCTGGTCGTGCTGCGCGACCTCTCCTTTCGCGACGAGCACTTTGGGTCGAACCCGATTGCTGAGCACCCAGACTACCGCTCGTTCGCCTTGGCGGCGCTCAAGCAGGTGCCAAAGGAGCTCGTGATGATCCTTTTGAGCGTTCCCTAACACTGTGTGTTGCGCCTTGGTTATGGACGAGGAAGCTGCGAAAACTCGATGGATGCAGCATCAAGCGCTCGGAGCGGTCGACGGTGGAGGACCAGTTCTTAACGCAGGCAAGTGGAGCGTCCGTCTGCTTTATCAACAGCACAGCGTAACTCATTGTGCACGCAGACGCTAGAGTTCAACGACCGCGTGGCGGAGCTCACGCTCGCGTACCAGCAAGAGCTGCAGTCCATCGCTGCGAGGCAAGAGCGAGGCGTCTCCAACGCCGAGATGCTCCAGCGAGAGCTTATCGAAGCGCTGAACGACGTGGAGGCGTGCGTGCTCGAGGGCCAAGCCCAGATCCGCGACGAAAAACAGCGCCAGCTGCGGCTGCGGGACGAGAACGCCCGGCTTCTCCTCGACAACGTCGACAGCATCAAGGCCGCCTTCCTAGCCGCCGCCGATGACGAGTATGAGCACGCGTCGCAAGAGCTGGAGGCCGAGGAACGGCAGTGCCGCGTCATGGAGATGGAGGCGACGGCGGAGCAGGAACAGGCGCTGGCTATTGCGATGATCCAGGCCATGCTCCCGTCCCGCATCGCGTTCCAGCAGCTGCTCGAGCACACTCCAGACCACCGATTCATCGCGTCGGCCTTCGGCAGCACAGCGTCGCCAAGCAGCACGGGAGATGGCGGAGCGCCAGACCTGGCCGTCCTCCAGATCTATCGCTACTTCCACCGCGGCCTAATCGACGATTTCAATGCTGCGAGCGCACAGGACGACTCGATGATGGCCACTGCCACCTCGGGGACGGAGTTGTACCTGTACATGGTGCTGAAGCCGGGCGACCTCGGCCCAACGCTGCAGAACGGCCTCGCCTCCCAGCCAGCGGGCGACAGCAACCAGGAAGCAGCGGCTGCCACTTCGGACTGGGTCTTCCTCTTCTCCCACCCTGCCACAGCGACGCGATTCTACACCGGGACGACGTTTGACACGGACGACGTCGAGAGCGACCGAGAGCTCGCGCAGGGCAACAACCGCGCCCACAAGTTGTCGCCGAGCGCCAGTACCTTGGACAAAACGGTCAGTGAGCCGCCACTGGTCGAGACGTACAACCTGCTGCTGTGCCGCGTGCGCGCGTCGCAGGTCGTCGAGCTCTTCTACCCGCAGCCGCACTCGCGCCACCAGGACTCGGCGGCCACAACGCTCGAGTCGCTCCTGTCTATTGCAGTGCCGAGGGAGGACGCGATCCTGCCACCGCCGCCCCGAGCGTTTCTTCGGCTGGAACTCCCGGCGAAACCCGCCAGCGGCCACGTGTACATGGCGCGTCGCGCCCTCGTGCACAAGCGGATCCTTCCGCAGTTCCTCGTGCTCTGCTCCCGACGACGCGTGTCCCCTCCGCAGTCCTCGGCAGTCTCCAGGCCGCCTGCTATTGATACCGACTCGTCGAAGATGGTTGATGAGCTCCACCGGAGACTGCGGGAGGAAGTGGACGCGTTCCATGCGCATCTGCACCACGAGATGGACCCGGCGACCGCACGGGTGCGCGCGCAGCTCCTGCAGCAGCAGGACGCGGCGCGCGAGCAGCTCCGAGACGCCAGCTCGCAGGTCGCGGACGAGAAACGCGTGCAGAGCGAGCTGCTGCGCGCCTTGCTCCCGAAACGGTAGCGATTGAGCGGCGATCATCGTCTGCATCCATTGACACAAGCATGATGAAATGGCTACACTTAGGAAAAGTAGCGTACTGTATCCGTCAGAAGAAGACGCTGCCGGACCAGTCACAACACAATACTGCATTTTGATTGGTCGAAAATGCAAACCACGACGCAAGAGTACGCCATCCCAGACGAATAACCTTTATAAATGTATAGACCGCATTGATAAGATGTTATGATTCAACCACTCTCTGACACTATAACAGTTCGTACTACCTTTAAAATCCAATACAAAGCGAATACTAAACAAAATGGCCACGGTCCCTAAAAAGGCTGGCACCGGGATCTGGAAACGCGGCAGGGGCTTCCGTTATCTCCTGCTGCGCCGACCAGATCCGTTCCGCCCGCGCCCGCCCACCTCCATCCTCCCTCCCTCGCGGCCCTCCCTCCCCCTGCGCCACCCACGCAACCACGCACAGCTCGACGTGCGCGATGGCGGCCAACGGTCAGCGCGCGCGGTCGTCGTCCTCGTCGTCGGCGGCGTCGGCGCTGAGCGAGCGCTCGCCGCTGCTGCGCGCGATCGACTCGGCGGGCTCGTTCGAGGGCTCGTACATGGCCATGCCGGCGCCTGGCGGCAGTCCGAGCCGGCGCTCGGACGCCGGGGCGGACCAGTTCCAGCCCATCGCGTTCGCGGACAAGGCGCTGGGCGCGCTGCTGAACGGCGTGCTGCTCTACGCGCTGTGCTGCGTGGCGGGCGTGGCGCTCGTGGCGCTCAACTTGGAGGGGCTGCTGGCGCCCGGCGGCGGGTTCCTCAACTGGTGGCTCGCCTTCGCGCCCTTCTGGCTCGCCAACGCCGTGGCCGTGGCCGCGCACGTGGCCTCCATCCGGCACGCCAAGCAGCTGCGGCGCTGGGCCGACGTGGAGGCCATGTCGAACGAGCCGCTGCTGCCGCTGCTGCGCCGCATCGTGCTCATCTACGCGGCCAGCGCGCCGCTCGCGCTGCTGCTGCTCTGGAGCCAGCTCGCCTTCTGCGCGCGCCTCGAGCACTTTGGCGGCTCCAGCCTCTACGTCTGCTTCGCGCCGCTGCTGGCCATCCAGGTCGCCTTTGTCGTGCGCTACCTGCTCTGCCGGGCCGACTCGACGCTGCCCGGCCTCTGCTGGGCGCTCGCCTTCGCCTTCACGCTGCTGCTCGCCTACCAGACGGACGCGCCGCGCGGCCGCTGGCTCCGGGACAGAGGCCCGCCCACCGTCTTCCCGCTCCCGTGGGCGCTCGTGGCGGCGCCGCTGCTCGCGCTCGAGCTGCTGCTGGCCGCCGCGCTGCTCGTGGTGCTCTACAACGAGTTCGCCGGCGTCTACCGCCTCGCGCGCTGGCAGCTCGCCGCCAGCGCGCTCTACTCGCTCGCGCTCGTCGCGGGCGTCACGGGCGAGGTGCTGCTGCTGCTCGGCGACCGCCTCGAGGCGCCGGCGCGCGGTCGCCAGCAGCAGCAGCAGCTCGGCCTGGGCGCGCGCACCATCCCGAGCGCGCTCGTCTTCTTCGGGCTCCTGTGCGCCAGCGTGGCCGTCTACATCGTCGGCCGCTACTACGTGGAGCAGCTGATGGCCACCAAGGGCGGCGCCGTGCCTGTGCCGCTCACGCGCACGACCGACGGCTGGATCACGAGCCACGCCGTGGTCGAGCAGTGGGTGCTCTTTGGCGACGTGTACCTCACGCCGGCGGGGCTCGAGCGCCGCAACCGCCGCCTGCAGCAGCAGCGGCGCAACTCGGCGGTCGACAGCGACAGCGGCTTGGGCGGCGGCGACGGCGCCAGCGCCGGCAGCCGCCTCGTGCACTGGTTCCAGCGCATCTGCGGGCGCGTGAGCCACCGGGAGGACGAGTCGGCCGCGCTGGGCGACCGCGACCCGGAGCGCCGCCTGCGCAACATGGTGGTGCGGCGCAAGACCTCGGGCAGCTACAGCGACCTGACGCTCGAGGTCGTGGACACGCCCAAGGAGCGGTAGACGGTGCGAGACGACGTCATTTCGAGACTCGACTACCACCACCACCACCACCATCACCACTGCCACTGACGGACAAACGGACAAACGGACAAACGGGCAAACGGACGGACGGACGAGGAGGTAGGGCCAAGAGCGCGGTTATATTAAGCGGAGAGCGCGAGCGAATGGGATGCCACTGCTGGCTGTGAGCGGCGCCCGCCGGCGTCAGTGTTGTTGGGCGTCGATTGACTCGGCGGCGTATTCTTGGACGTCGGCGGCAGTGAGTGAGCGACCTGGCCAAGCACGCGCCTCCACAAGCGTCGGGCCGGCAGCACCCACAGCACATGCGGACACGACCGTCGCCGTCGCCGTCGCCGCTGCGCAACAGCAATGGCAGCAGCGACGCCGTTGCGCACGGAGGCGCGCGGCCGGCGCTGATCCACCCGCTGGGCGAGGACCCGGCGCTGATGCAGACGCTGACGCCGCGGTCGCTCGCGCGCAGCGTCGCGGAGCTCGAGTCGCTGCGCTCGCGCGTGCAGGAGCTCGAGCTTAAGCTGGCGGGCCACCTCGAGCTCGACGTGGGCGCGGGCACCAAGAAGCTGCCGCCGCTGCAACTCGCTGACGTCGGCGCGATTTCGCCCCCGCCGCCGTCGCCGCCGCTGCAGCTCGCCAAGTCGCTGGCCGAGCTGCCGCCGTTCGCGCCGCTCGCTCTGCCCGTCGACCGCGTCGCCACGGCCCCAGAGCTGCCGCTCCGCCGTCACCGCGCGGCGTCGGAGCCTTCGCCCTCGCCGTCTCAAGCCACCGCGAGCGCCATCGCTCCCCACTCGACAAGCGACGCTGCCGCGGCCCAGACAAGCTCCACCTCGGCTGCTGTCAGCTCGAGCGCTGCTGTGAGCGCCCACTGGAGCGCGGCGGCGACGGCTGCGGCTGCTCCGGCGCGCTCTCCGGTGGCGACGGCGACGGCGACGGGCTCGCCGCCTCGGGAGCAGACCAAGATCTCGCTGGACCCGAGCGGCGTGGCGACCGTGGCCGTCTCGCAGCGCCAGCGGCTGTACCAGGCGCTCAAGCGCGTGAGCGCGCTCGCGGCCGTGGCCGAGGACGACCTCGTGCTGCTCAAGAAGCTCGTGGACGCCGAGGTCGGCGACGTCATCCGTTTCCTCGTCGACGTCGAGAGCGAGCCGGACGCGGCGCTCGTGCGCGACAAGCTGTCGCTGCTGCTGCGCACGGGCTCTCCGGCCAAGCACCGCGGCCTCGCCGCCACCGACAACGGCGGAGGAGCAGTGCCCTTTGATGGACTGCCGCGCCTGGCGCCACTGCACCCTGTCTGGGGCATCCAGTACCCGCTGCGCAAGCTCGCGCGCAACCTCGAGCAGCTGCGGCGGCCGCGGGCCGAGGAGGATGCGGGCGGCGACAAGCTGGACGTGATCGTGCTCGTGGCCAGCGGCGCGTACAACCCGGTGCACATGCTGCACGTGCGCGCCTTGTACGTGGCGCGGCAGTACGTGGAGAGCAACTACAAGTTCCCCGTGGTGGGCGCCTTCTTGTCGCCGTCGCACGACACGTTCGTGCGCGCCAAGCACCGGCGCATGCCACGCGAGATGCTGCCCAAGCGGCACCGGCTGGCGCTGGCCGAGGCCGCGGTGGCCGGCTCGTCCTGGATCGAGGTCGACAAGTGGGAGATCACGCGGCGGCGCGTGCTCGACTACCTCAGCACGCTCACGCACGTGCGCGAGATGTGCGAGGCGCACTTGGCCAGGGGCGGCTTCCGCTTCCAGCTCATGCTCGTCTGCGGCTGCAACACGGTCGTCAAGCTCAGCCACGCGGCTCTGCGCGACGAGGGCTTCGGCTGCATCGTCGTCTGCCGCCCGGCGCAGCGCGAGGCGGTCGTCAAGCAGCTGGGCAAGGCGCTCTCGCGCGCCACCACCATCGTGGAGGACACGGGCGTGCTGCCCTGCGACCTCGAGCGCGCCTCGAGCGCCCGCGTGCGCAAGGCGCTGCTCGAGCTGGGCGCCAGTGGCGGCGGCGGGCGGGGACTTGCGGCGTTGGAGCTCATGGTGGGCAAGCCCGTGCTGCACCACCTGCTCAAGCACAGCATCCCCGACAAGATGGCCGGCCGCGAGCCGTGGACGGACGAGGACAAGACCTGGCGCGCCGAGGACCTGCCGTACGTCGAGTACATTGAGAGCTGAGCGGGCGATGGCGGGATCCGGTCGTCGGGGCTCAACACCCGACTGTATTGCGCTCCCGAACCCGCGGGCGTCGCGTCGCCCTACGCCTGCACCTGCGCGCGCGCGCACTTCGGACGTCGGACGCGCACTTCACTTCGTCTTCTTGGCCTCAACAGCCTCGGCATCCGTCTCGAGCGCGTCGCGGACGTGGTCGCCGTCCAACCCCACGACGGACCGGAGCGTGGCCACCAGCACGTGGGCCGCGACCACGACGAACACGCCGAGGAGGACGCTCACGGGCTCCGTCACGGCGCCGCCGCCGCTCGACAAGACGTCGACGGCGCCCGAGCCCAGCGCTGCGACGAGGAACGCGAGCGTCCACCTGGCGCTCCCGTCCCGGCGGTGGCGGCGGCGACAGACGAGGAACCCGGCCAATGCGGCTGCGGTTCCGTCGCTCACGAGCGTCAGATGGCGCTCGTGGGACGCCGCCAGCGCCACTGCGGGCAGCGGAGCCATCTGCAGTCGCCGCCGTCGCCCGAGGCAATGGCGAGTGTTAGACGAACGACGGTTCTTATGGGCAGTAGCATGGCTCCACGCGACCGAGACCTACCCGCTGGATCCAGGAGACAGCCATGGCGGTCTGCGCCCACTCGAGCAGCGCGGCGGGCCGCGAGGGGCCGTAGACGGCAACCATGGCGACGGCCGCGCCCGCCATGGAGAGCGGCAGCGGGCGCGACGTCGTGTCCGGGTCCGCGAGGCACTCCTCGTGGCACTCGCTCTGCTCGTCCAGGCAGTCGTGGTACGAGTAGCTGTCCGTCCCCCCCCCGAAGCACACCCGCATGAGCCCCCACGCACCGACACGCCCATCCGACAAGACGAGAGAGCGGTCAGCGACGTACACGAACAGCGCGACGGAGGCGAGCAGGTCCAGGCGGTCGAGCTTGCTCGCGAGCTTCGCCGTCCATGCCGCTCGCCAACCTGGCGCGCTCGACATCGTGGGAGCCACAGCCGCGCCAGTGGACGACGGCGAGGGCTTGACCGCTGAGGATGTCCAGTGCGGCGCCGAGAGCTTTGGCGACGCCTCCGACCGGACCGAAGGCCGCAAAGACTTGGGCGAGTGCACCGTGCGCACGCTCTCGAGCGCCTGCGCGTCGCCCGCGATCACCAGGCTCGGTCGGCGGCGCTGCTCCGCCGGCGCGGCGGCCGCCGCGAGCTGCTGCTTGGAGCTCCCGCTGTCGTCGTCTCCGCCCGACTCGTCGTCGTCGTTGGGCTCGTTCTCGTCGTCGTCGTCGCAGTAGAGGTCGTCCGTGGTGTCGGGCTGCGAGAAGCGCTCGACGACCGACAGCGGCTCGTTCCCGGCGCGCGCGCTCTGCATCCTCAGCATCTTCGTCTACTGCGTCTGCGTCTGCGTCTGCGTCTGCGTCTGCTTCTCAACCAATACAGGCAGCGACCGCTCCAACGCGACCCGGCGGGGGCGTTTCTTCCGCCGCGTCCCAACGCGTGACGCTTGGAGTCCAACGACATGAAAGGGTGACCGAGCGGTTCAGGGTCCGCCCGACCCGCTCAACCGCGACACTTGACACGACTTTGTATGCAACACTAGGAGATAGATGCACCACGCAGCAGTCCATGGGGACGCATGAGTCGGCAATGCAAGCGCGTGCGAAGGAGCGGTTGGAATCAGATCAAGTGTAGAGATCCCGCAGCGCTATGCGCCAACGCCTCCCTGTGCGCCAGCGCCCTCGGCAAGAGCAGCGCGGGCGAGGGGGCCGGTCGGGCACCGCCTTCGGAGGTCCTTGTCATCCTGTTCCTCCCGCGAGGTCAGCGCGCGCGCGCACGCGTGCCTTCTGCCTCCTCCTCCTCCTCCTCCTCCTCCTCTATGGACGCGCTCTCGAGTCTCTGCATAAGGCGCTCAGCTCCCATGCAAGATACCTTCTGCAATGGGTTCTCGTCATCGACCAACTCGCGCGCGGGCTCGACCTTGAGGGAGGGAGCGCGCCGCGCCGCGGGGTCTAAAAGCGGCCTTATGATTGCATCACGGCGCTGCAGAGACGAGATCGCGAGCGAGAGAGAGAGAGAGAGGAGAGCTTGACCCGCCGGTCGGTAGAGGAGTAGGCGGACAAGCAGGCAGCGGTCGCATCCGCGCCTGTAGCCTGGGCTGAACCATCACGCGCCGAGAAGAACCCGCCCGCTCGCTCCCTCCCTCCCGCGCCGCCCCCGCTCTCGCGCAGGGGCGTTGCTGTCGTCCAGTTCGATACCTCTCGAGTTGCGTTCTCATCACCGAGGCGGCGCGCCTCGCCGCACAAGCAAGCGCAGCGGGCGCGCGCGCCTCTCAACTTTGGCTAAAGCGTCGGCACAACGCGGGGCGGCGCGGGGGAGCGCGGGGGCGGACGGGGACGCGGCGGCGGCGGTCGGGAGAGCGCGCCAGCGCCTACAGACGTGGAGGGGCGGCTGCGGCGCGTCGGGGCGGGGCAGGGAGCGCGCGCTGGACCAACACAAGGAGCAGCCCGACGCACCCTTCCATTCCCATTCCGAGCCAACTTCGCGAGTGGATGCGATCCGCCGATTCAACAAACTACTGTGCACGCTGAAAGTATACGTCCACTGGACGGCAACAGAAACTGCACTACAACAACATGATCTTTTCCAGGTGGGGAACCTTCACACGTGTCAGTACATTCATTGCTGGTCACCACGTCAACTTCTGCAGACTACCTTTCATGTACTGAAACATGTTACTGTATCCATCGACGAGCGGGACAGCCGCGGCGAAGAAGCCGGCAGAAGGATCATTCATTATCGACGCACGTGCGCCTATTCATTCAAGGACTACGGGCCTTGGCCAAGGCTCACGCGGGAGCTGTAGCTATTTCCCAACGGCAGCAGGAGCGCAGGATGCCGCCGCCGCGCGCCCAGCAGGCGTCCGCCGCGCTGCGCGTGCGCTCGGCCGGCGGCGGCATGTGCGTCGCGCCGCACGTGCCCGTGCTCGTGCCGTCGGCCGCGTCTTTGGCGACGGCGACGGCGCGGCCGCGGCGCAAGAAGCTCAAGTGGCGCACGCGCGACTCGCAGAGCTCGCGGCTGTACAACCTGCAGCTGGACGTCCAGGACGTGCGCCAGCAGATCCGCGCGCTGGACGAGTACCGCGCGCTGCTCGCGGCGCGGACGCTGCTCCGGCCGGACGACCCGGACGGCCGCTACGTCCGGAGCGTCGTCGAGTACCACCGCGTGTTCGAGCGCGGCTACGTCCGGTCGCCCCCGACCGCGGACGGCCGGCCGCCCCGCGTGGACGCGCGGCAGTTCCTGGTCTGCATGATGGACGCCGACGTGCGCATCGGGCGCTTCACGGGGCTCGACGTGCTGCTGGACCAGTGGGAGCGCTACACGCGCGCGCAGACGGGGCTCGACTTCCGCTACACGGGCAGCCGCGTCGTCCGCGGGGACGGCTTCGCGACCGTGGTCTCCCGCGCCACGTACAGCCACGTCGTGACGCTCGACATGGTCGAGGCCATGTTCCCGCGGCTGCCGAGCGACCACCCGGGCATCCTGGCCAAGCTCCTGGGCGCGACCGTGCGCGGCGAGGGCGAGTACGAGTTCACGTTCGACGCGCGCTCGCACCGCGTGGTGCGCTTCGAGTTCCGCCTCGACTACGTCGAGGTGCTCGCCCGGCTGCTGCGCGACATGCGCGAGCTCGACGCCGTCTTTAGCCGCGCGCGCATCTCGCAGGAGTCGCTCATCGGCGACGTGGACGTGTACGACGCCTATCGACGCGACGGCGACCACGGCCAGCGCGAGCTAGAGGACGAGGCGTCGGTGGAGGAACTACCACCGACTCATCATCATCATCCGCAGCAGCAGCAACAGCAGCGCCGTGATGTGTACTCTGTGGCGTCGTTGCTGGCGCCAGTTGCGCACGAGCAGGCCGACCACACGGGCAATGACGTCCCAGTCGACCCGCCGGACGAGCACAGGTGACACAAGCGGTGGGTGGGGAGGCAGGAGGAGGTTTATAAATGCACGTGAAGGTTATAAAGACCGCGCGCCGTGGTGTCGCGGGTCGAGCCGCCCTACTCGCTGTCGGCGGCCTCCTGCGCCTGCAGCTGCTTGTCGAGGCGCTCGAGGTCGTCACGATCGAGCTCTCCGCTGCCGTCGCGGTCGAGCTTGCGGAACTGCGCGAGGATGCCGTCGATGTCGTCCTGGTCGGCCTTGCCGAGCTTGACGAGCATGTAGGCGAGGTACTCGAGCTGCGAGACCTTGCCGTCGCCGTCGGCGTCCATGGCGAGCAGCTCCTTCATGCTGATCTTGGTCTTGAGCACCTTGCGCTTGCTGAGCTCCTCGAGCACGGACCCGACGCCGTGCGCCACGGACACGACCGAGAGCGGCAGGAAGAAGATGGCGAAGACGCGCGCGCCCTCGGACTTTGGCGACAGATCGCCGAAGCCCACGGTCGTGACGGTGATGATCGAGTAGTAGAAGCAGTCGAGCACGGGCCAGCCCTCGATGGCGCCGACGATGAGCCCCGCGCCGATGGACACGAGGATGGGGACCAGGCTCTGCACGATGGCCTTGTTGCTGTCCGAGAAGACGGCGCGGACCCACCTGGGCAGCGGCTTCTTGGCCGTCGTGCGCCTCGAGCTGGCCTTGGACGCGACCGCGACCCCGAGCTGGCTCTCCTTGGCCGCAGCGGTCGTGACGGCCGCGTCGTCGACGGAGCGCAGCAGCGTCTTGGTGGCCTGCTTGGCCACGCTCTTCTGGCGCTCGAGGAACACGGCTGCGAGCTGCCCGAGCGCGATACCGATCGTGCAGATGCCGTAGAAGGCGAAGAAGATGGTGACGGCCTTGCCCGCCGTCGTCACGGGGATCACGTCTCCGTAGCCGACGGTCGTGACGATCACCATGGCGTAGTAGACGCAGTCCACGACGGACCAGTCCTCCACAAAGTGGAACACGAGGATGCTCACGCCAATGTACGAGAGCACGAGCAGCAGCGCGATCAGGTTGGACCGGTTGGACGCGCTGCCCTCCTTCTCGGCGCCCTGGACGATGCCCTTGGCCGCCACGCCCGGCACGTTCCGGCGAGGACCCGAGACCTTGGGCAGCTCGAACATGGACTAGGAAACACAAGCGTCGAGAGCGTTAGAGCGCCGCGGAAGACGCAGGTCGGAGCTTGGAGGCTAGGCAAAGGCGTACGCGTCGGTTGGGCGACTCTCGGGTCGCCGAGACGTGGCTGTGGCTGCTGCTGCTGCCCGAGCTCTGCTTGAGGAAGTGCGCGTGCTTGGGCTGGAGGGAGCGCATATCGATACAAGCGCGTCAGGTGGCGGACTGGCGAGCGCGAGAGCGGGCAACGGACGTACCGACTCCTCCGAAACGTTCACCATGTGCACGCCAACAGGCTCCGAGGTCGCGGGGGCGGCGCTTACGCTCTACATTCGCACGCATCTGCGGTTAGAGAACCCGAGGGATCGCCCATGCGCATCGTCTCCTGATTTCGGTCGACGCACCGACTCCATCGTGGACCGCGCTGCGTCTCAAGCTCGCTCAGTGGACTGGACCGTCGAAGCGACTCTCTCGGATGCGTCTGCTAGCCAAATGGCGTCCGTTTCGAGCCTCAACGAGAGCCAAGACGCCTCCATCCATGCGGTCGAAGCCTGTTTGTTGGGACAAACGCGACGATGGCGCGGCTATTTGTGCGCCTCCAGCGTCAAGCGTGAGGAATAGTTTTAGACTCGACCGACCGTCCGAGCTTTGAGAGTCGTGGCAGGCTGCTAAACCTGGAGATCGACGAGCCTTATCGTTAGGAAACGAATGGATCGAGTGCGGTGGTCAACAACGCCACTTGGATTTCGCTCACGGTGACGCAAAAATACAGCTAGGACGCAGAGGAACCTGACTCGACGGCTCTGTCGCACACCTAACACCAACGTCTAACGATGACTTTCAGAGCTGCGACGCAGCTTGGAGCGGCCTTAGCCCCTGGTGTGGCGGCGGTAGGCGAAGAAGACAGGCGACGGCTCGTTGCTGAGCTCCGCAGCCTTCCAGTCGGGGTGCAACGCCGTCGACGTCGAGATGGTGACGGTCGGAGACGAGGACTCGGTCTCCATCGCTGGCGGGTGGCCGCGCAGTCTCTGGCGAAAGGCGTGCCGGACGAGTTCCCGAGCCGGCTTGTTATGGGGTGGAGGGTGGAGCCGGTAGTGGGGGGCGACCGGCCGGACTAGAGGCGTGTCGAGCGGCTCGAGCGAGTCGCCAGCGTCCACCGACTTGTCAGGATCCTCAGGTGTGAAAGCGTCCGATGGAACCGGGTCGATAGCGGCGCCCGCAATGGGCTCTGAGACATCGGGGTCCTGGACGGCCGCCGAGGCCGCCGAGGCTTCACGGAGGGCTCGGTAGGCAGACGCGGCGGACATTGCATGAGCCATGAGAGTCACGGCGCTGGCGACCAGCAGGCTTGAGAGCTTCATGCTTCTTGGCTGGACTGGGCTGGGCTGGGCTTGGGCTTGAGGGTGTGAATTTGGGAATACTGCACTACAAAGTACTTCCGAGCACCACTGGCATCTCACTGATAGTAGGGCGATGATAGCGCTTCCGAGGCAACAGTGTCAGCTGGAAGCGACCACATGTGAAGACGAGATTACCCTCGACGTTACCGACTACGTAGCGAGTGCAAGTGCGGCCAGTGTGGCTGGGCGGTTGGACAAGATGGCGAAGATGGCGAGGAGGCCGCGCATAATCATAATAATATCTGCGAATCCTATTGTAGAGCAAAACACCGCATCAAACTGTCCATCGTGACGGCTGTGGTGCCTGCAACTCGACACCCTAGAAGAGAGCTGGATGGAAGAGCGCAGGGGCCGACCCAGAGGCCGCCGCCTCAGGAGCAGACCCGACGCTCACGGTGCTGCTGCTCATGCTACTTCCGCGGTTCCCGATCAGCCTGTCAGTGGCCATCCGCTCCAGCGGTGCGCGTGGCCGGATGTTCTTCACGCGGAAGTACTGGAGCAGCTGCGTCGGGATCTCCGCCAACGTCTCCTGCTCGAGGTCATTCAAGACGTTAGCTTAGCTGGAGGACTGGTACAGACACGCATGTCGACCACTCTAGCATACCTTGGCGAGTCGACCAGGGTTGCTGCGGAACTGGTTGAACGGGACGAATTGCACTCTGTGGGAACAAATAGTCGAGTCAGGTACATCGGTCCATCCCAATCCCCCCATTGATACAATTGCAGCGTACATGTCACGCGCGGCTGGAACTCTCCTCGAATCGACGAGCAGCTTGCCGTCAGCATCCAGCGTGTTCATGGAGCTAAAGCTGGCGTTGCCGACGCCCACGATCACGACCGACAGCGGCTGGTACGACGCCTGAACCAGCGCGTCGATCGTCTGCTGCATGTCCATGATGGCGCCGTCGGTGATGATGAGCAGCACAAAGTACTTGAGGCTGCCCTCGCCACCCGAGAAATGCGCCGCGATAGTCGCGGCCTGGGTCACAAGCGGCGCGAAGTTGGTCGGCCCGTGGAGCCGCACGCACTGGAACGAGTCGGCGTACGCGCGGAGGATGCCGCTCACGCCCTCCACCTCGGGCTGGTACGGGTCGAACGTGAGCGGGAAGCAGTGGTTGACGGCGCCGTTGACCATCCCGCCGAAGCCGTAGACCGGGAAGCGTCGGTCCGAGTCGTACGGCTCGAGGATCGACCCCGCCGCAGAGATCGCCGCCTGGTAGTCGTTCTGCTGTCCGTACTGAGCAGCGCCGACGTAGTGGAGACTCGCCGGGTCGGACGGCGCGCCGTTGGACGCCGTGTAGTCGATGCCCACGATGAGGCTCACCTCGCACCCGCCGCGCAGGAACTCGGCAAACGTGTGCTCCCGGAAGCACTCGACCTCTTCAACCAAGAGCACGCCCGAGTTCTTGTAGCGCTTGCCCTTCCTCAGCTGCCGCTCGCGGTTGATGAGCTCGAGCCTGCGCGCTTCGCCCGCGACCAGCTCCCCTGCCTTGACGAGGGCGCTGCCGATCAGCTGGTGCTTGCCGTTCTTCTCCCAGTCCATGCACTCGAGCTTCAGCGTGCGCGACAGATCGCCGTTGCAGAGCGTCTGCACGCTCAGCGTCACCTGTTTCCACCGCGGGTTCAGGTTGTCCATGACCACTTCGCTCTTCCAGACGTGGACCCAGGCCGCGGACGGCGACGACGGGTCGCTCGAGGCGTCGCGGAGTCGGTAGATGCTGAGGAACGGGTCGGACGCGCCGAACCAGCCGTCCTTGTTGTCCAGCTTGGAGCCGGCGAAGCGCACGCGGAGCCGGTCGGCGCACGTGGAGACCTCCTCGGCCGAGATGACGACGTGTCCCGACACGCCGTGCGCGTGGCGGCGGCCGCGGCTGTCGTCGCGCAGCAGCGCGAGCACCTTGGCCTGGCCCTGCGCCGCCATGAGCTGGCCCATGGTCAGCTCCACGCAGCCGAGGAAGTCGTGCGCCGAGAGGCTCTCGGACGCGCTGTCGCGGTCGAACGCCTCGACGCGCAGCCGCTGGAGCTCCTCGAAGAGAAAGTCGAGCTGGAAGGCGGTCGTGAAGGACGGGTCCGCCGTGTTGCGCACCGTCTCCGTGCGCCCGATCTCTCGCCAGCCGCGCGCGTTCTGGTCCTGCAGGTACAGCACGAGGAACGGGTCCGACTGGGAGAGCAGGTCCGCCTTCTTGAGGCCCTTGCACCGGAACCGCAGCTCCACGACGCTCGACGGGCTCCCGGGCACGACCGTCGGGTCCACGGGCGGCGCGCTCACGGCCTGGACGGGTCCGTAGCCTCCGTGCAGAGTTGGGGGCGCGCTCGCCGCTGGCTGGGGCTGCTGTGGGGCCGGCGATGGCGCGACGAAGCTGCTTCTCGGCGGCGACGCGGACGGGTTGTAGCCGTAGCCAGCCGCCGGTTGAGCGGAGAAGCCGCCCAGCTGTGCGGGACTGCTCCCGACCGTAGGGTATATTGGCGCGGGGATGCTGCCGCCCACGGCGCCGCCGTACTGCGGCTGCTGGTATGGATGCGGCGGTGGGGGCTGCTGATACTGATACTGCTGCTGCATGGCGCTCGGCGGCGTCGGCAGCGAGCGGGAGGAGCCGCTAATACCGCCGCTGTATGGGTCCGGCGAGAACGAAGGGTACAGTGACACGTGTGCGTCGTCTAGAGGCGCCGAAGGAGTCGACAGCCTGCGTGGGCGGCCAGAGGGGTCTGCACCGTAGTAGAAGCCGCTGGTGGAGCTCATGGAGGCGAAATGTGAAAGTGATTTCCTGTGGAAGGGGCTGTTCTTGGTCCGACCAAATCGTGGCGTTTGTTTCAGCCAATCATATTGAGTTGCGGGCTGAGAACATAGACACAGGTCATTGGTGGAAACCAAATATCTTTGACACTGTATTCTTTCAAAATAATGCAATTGCGACAATTCTCAAGAAGCCACAAACAAAAAATCCAAACGAAGAGGCGCACATGCTCTGGATTTTGTACCGAACACAATGTACCCATCTCGTCGACTATCCCAAAGAAAGCGATCTAGACAAAGTCCTCAAAACTGGACAAGCCGATACAAACGATACACCATTCTCGTGGTTTTCAACATACGTTGGCGCCCAGCACGATCGAATCCATCGTAATAAACCACTCGCGGTGAACGCGCCAAGGACACCCAGCGCTCGTCCAGCAGCAGACGCCACGTGGCTGCAACGCTCCGGAACTAAGGCGCTAGGCCAGCAGCACCCGACTCCCTGCCCTTTAGCTGCCCTCTGTCTGCACATCAGGCACTGAAACCGCTTAACTACACCTCTCTCTCTCTCTCGATCTCTCGTCAAATGGCGACTCAGTGTGTGTGTCTCGAGTTTGCAGCAGTGGCAGCAGAAGCAAGAGGCACAAACGGAGGGGTCGTCTGGACCCGCCAGCCGCGTACATGCAGGGAGCGTGTGGGGGTGGATGTGGGTGTCTGAGTGAGTATGTTGGAGTGAGTGTCGGTGTGCATGCGTGTAAATTACTACAAGTGCACACGCGCCGAGGTGCCGACACCAGTCCTTCAGATCTGTGTGCTCCTCTCGTTGGAGTGCGCACACGACTGGCGGTTGGCGGCGTCACTTCTTGCTGACGAGTTAATGGGATCGTCGCAGGTACGATTCGAGATACTCACGGATGTGCATTGGTCGGTCGTGCATGCACACTAGAACCTACGGACGGCCTTACAGCTCTCACAGGTTCATAGAGAGAGAGCGACAAGCGAAAGCCATCGTGGCAGCGCCCGACTGGCTCAAGGACAAGGACTCGAGCGTGTTGGAGCTGAACGTCGCTTTATCACTACCAAGAAGGCGTGAGCCGTATCCAAGGAGCGCTTCGTGCGCAAAAGTATCTTAAACGACGTCGTCGGCGTTCTCGCCAGGCGTCTTTGAACTCGTGCTGGTTCAGCCTGGGCTCGGCGCGTCGATATCAAGAAGCTACCGAGCGTGCGCGCTCATGTGGGCAAGACATCATCCACACCAACCTCGAGCGGGACATGACATCCAACTGTGTCCGGCTGAAAGACGCTGTGAAGTTGCCGTCGGCCGGAGTCCAATGTGTACGTGGCAGTGAGGTACAACCCTATGATGTCGCGGGTGTCAGGAAAGTGCCTGTGACCACGCACTACTGCGGACACGGGCGACTGTTTTTGGCGACAAGCTGCTCTACTAGTTCTCCCTTGAAGGTGCGTACAGGCTTTTTAGCTTAAAGGGCCAATCCTCGTACTATCTGGACACGGTGATCAAGTGTATGGCGTCTCCAGATCTGCCGAGACACGGTTGTGGGCGACACAACATGCTTCATGGCATATCAAGACCAAGAGGGCGTGACAATCGTCGAGTTTCATTGAGGCCAAGAGAAGCACAACACTTCGCCCGATAAAGACGGTGTTGGTAGGACGGCGTCAACTGCCTCCGGAGGTATCGAATCTAGCCTGCTCGACGACGAGCTGCTTGTGAAGAAGGGCCAGACCATGGACAGTAGAAGCCTGCGGGAGTTCAGACCGAGCCCGACCGAGTCGGGCCGAATGCACCCAGCAGACCCATCATCTGGGAGCCAAGTCAATATCAACATCTCAAGCCGAATGCTGAAGTTGATTCTAAGGCAGCGGAGCAATCTGGAGGCGCTGGTGTCGAGCTGCTCGTCGGCCAGTAAGGCGCTCCAGCGCGACTCGACTCGACCAAAAGGGCCAAAGATGGGTTGGTCGCTCACTTGCCGCTGTATACTTTGACGACGTTGCGCCGTAGTCGAGAGGTAAATCCGTCGGTGAAGATGGTGCCAGCGAGGAAGCAGCCGGCGCTGACGGCGCACCCGATGGTGGCGCGCTCGGTGTGCGCTATCAGCTGCTGGAACACGCGGAAGAGGTCGTTGACCACGTCTCGGAACCAGCCTGCATCAACCAGAGTTCTCAACGGGTGAACCGACAAGTCAGCGCGCTGATGATCAGTGGCGTCGGACGCACCGCAGTGGCCGTCGAACGCGCAGTCGTTCATCTTGGCCCGGCGGATGGCATCCGTCACGAACTCGACGGGCGCCTTGAGCTGGAACTCGGCGTCTTCCATCGCCGTCGTCAATTTGATAAGCTCCTCTGGCAACCGAGGCATCGCGTCAGCGCTCGATGCGACACAAGGACTATTGGGAGGCAACCCACTGTACCGAGGAGCGGATGAACGGAGCTGACGGTATTGTGAACCGCTGCGACGTAGTCCTCGAGTCGCTGCTTTTGGACGTGAAGCCGGGCTAGAGCGTACCACGAGTCTGCGATCTGCTCGTTCTGGGCGACTCCGGCGTCGTCAACCCCTCGCCAGCTCTGGTTGAACACGTGCCGGATCTCGAGCATGTCGCTCTCGGTAGCAGGCTGAGCGTCCATATCCGGGTCGATGAATGCGGCGACGGTCGAGTTGAGCAGATCCTGGTGGATCGACTCGTTGTACGGCGACCGGACGGAACTGTTCCCGAACGCCAGCGTCATAAGCAATTCGTGGCGCTGCTCCATGAACTGCTCACTCCAGTCAAAGAAGGCCAACAAAGCCGTCGGGATGTCGGTTGTAGCCGCTTCCAGCTCAAACAGCGACGTGAGAGAGTACAGCTGGGCGACGTCGACCCGTTCGGGGTCGTCGTTAGACGGGGTTGGCAGCGGAGGAACCCGTAGCGTGTCGCTGAACGCGAGCGCACCGTTCATCCCGCCCGCGTCGACGAGGTTCCTGTCAAAGAGTACCGACCGCAGGTCCTCCGCCGCGCTCATTGATGGCACGAACGTCTCCATATCGTCGTTGAGCAGCTGAAGGGCAACGATGCCGTCGTGACCCATCCACGCGATAGCATACAACACCCCAGTGAGCGCAATCGCCAGCACGACAGTGAACTCGGCGACGCAGCAGGCCGAGAGAGAGATGGACCGCTTGTTGGTGGTCATGCCGTGCGCGAAGCCGCTCGCTGCCAGCGCCAACGCGACGCCGCCAAGCCCCAGCAGCGCAAACAGCGCGGACATTGCCAGCTCTCGCGTTTGCGTCGTGATCTCATCCAGTCGAGCGGCCACCCGCAGCGCGTGAGCCCTTGCGGCGCTTGCTGACGAGTGCGTTCGGTCTAGGAACGCGCGGATCGCTGGCTCGAGCTTCACGGTCGACGCTCCGAAGTCTCGCAGCTGCTGCTGGGATGTGAGCATGTCCATCTGCACTCGAAACGGGTTCCGACGCCAGTAGTCGGCTGTCGCTGCCACCACGTCAGCGATCGCGGCACAAGGCCGACACCGGAAGCAGCTGGTCTCTCCTCCGATCGTCATCCTGGACACGGCGCTCGGCGTGATGTTCATGTTGGCACAGTCTGTGAGGTTGTCGACCGCTGTCGGGAAGAGCAGTGCGTACTCGAGGAGCGAGGCCACCACTGCGAACACTGGCTCGCTGACCACGTCGTGCGCGTAGCTCTGGTTTTCGAGGAAGGTATGGCTCGCGAGGTCATCCACAGCCGCCTTTTGAAGGCCTTCCAGCCACATTGGACGCCCACTCGAGTCGAGGAACCCATCGACTAGCAGCTCGTCCAATGGCGTCAAGAACGCCAGCTCAAACTGCGATATGTTGGCGACGAGCGAGTCGTTGATGATCGCCACCGCCTCCGTCGCGAGTGGACTGACGCGCAAGTGGACGACCAGGAGCGTCCAGACGGCAGATGCGACGCCGCCGAGGACAAAGACCACCATCGCGAGTCCCCACAGTATCTTTTGGTACTTGGCGTAGATCTTCTGCCGCTTGCCCGGGTCGCGCTTCCGACAGCCGCACGCGAAGCAGCACGAGGTCCACACGATGTGGAGGGCAAACAAGAGCGCAACAGCGGCAGCGCCGGCGACGAAGAAAGCGCTCGCGGACCAAGAGAATTGGCTGTACGTCTCTGACAGAAGAGCGTCGAGCATTGACGCGGCGTTTGAGTCGACGGGAGACAAGGACCAGTCCACGATCGCCTTGTGGTGGTCATAGTCGAGTAGGAAGCCGCGCAGGTCCGGCAGAAATGACTCGACACGCGTCAAGTTGACCGCTTCTGGGAAGATAGCGCTGTTATTCGCCGCAGCCACGTCATAGACTGCAAATGGACACGACACGCCAGTTAGTCGCTCAGACGTACATGGCAAGTGTTCCTGTTCGAGTGGTAGGTACATACTGCTGTGCTGGCAGTGGTCGCCCGTGAACCCCCACCGCTTGACGCACTGACACGCGCCAGTCGCGTCCTCCTCCTGCAGACGGCACTGCCCGCGCTGCTCGCAGCAATGCGAGTCGTAGTCGTGGTCGATCGGATACGCCGCGCCGACCAAGCGGCCGCTGCGCACGCGGCGCTCGCCGACCTGCTCGTTCCGCGCTGGGTCGTACGGGAACGAGAGCAGGCACGCGTCCGCCGGGTCGGTCTTGAGCTTGGTGTCCCAGATGAAGATCTTCGCGCCCGTCGCGAGCTTGCCGCTGTATGTGTCGGCCCGCACATGCGACGAGCACCCTCCGCAGCACGCAAAGTTCTCGTCGTAGGCGCCGTACCCGTCGTCCATCGCCCAGGCCGGTGTCGGCTCCATGGTGCTGGTTGATCGCAAACTCCGTCCACTGCGGCAATGGTCGTAACGCGTCAATGAACGGAACCGCAGAGGGTTGACGTGGCGTTAGCGCATTGCGGCGCCAAGGCCATCCTGACGCAGTAAATATAGCATTGGAGGGTAAACAACGCCCGCAATTGCCACTGAGCGAATGTAGCCACACGTTGACCAAGTGTAGCCATGCGGCGGCTTCAAAGTATCAAATACTTTCGTTGCTCACGGTTCTCCGCCTTTCCTTCTCATCAGTACCGTGCTCCACACAACCCTCGTCCAATGAATTGACGAGCGACTGCGGACACCACCTCGATCGCCTAGCAACTCCTCTGCTCCCTATGCTGCTACAGCTGCCGGACGAGTGCAAGCAGCAGGTCTGGGCCTTCTTCGGCTTCCGCGAGCTGTGCCGCGTGAGCTGCGTGGCGCGGGGCGCCGCCCGCGGCGTGGACACGCGGCGCGTGTGGCGGCGGCGCGCACTCGAGCTGCTGCAGGACGAGCAGGCGCAGATGCGCGCGCGCACGGGGCTGCTCGGCCACCGGCTGCAGCGCGGGTTCGCCACGCGCAACCTGCTCTCTACAGGCGACATACCGCCGTTCTCTGTTGCCGGCGCCCTGGCCGACGAGAGCGCGGAGGACGCGCTCGACTGGCGGCGCTGGTACCGCAACACCTACGAGGTAGGGGGGGGGGGGG
>JAADXZ010000239.1:0-30846 GCA_023338055.1 Phytopythium mirpurense | reverse complement strand
TCCCCCCCCCCACCCTGATCATGCAATCCATCGACCCATCCATCTCGCGGGACGTACGTTCATAAAGTGCTCGATGGTCATATTGTCGAGGCCGACCTCAAAGAGCTTGCGGTCGAGCGGGAACCGGTTGGTCGGCAGCATATGGGCGCGGCCCTGCAGCAGCCCCTCCTTGCGGCGCATCTGGCCAAAGGAAAAGTGGTTCACGACGTGCGAGACATCCACGGCGTGGCTGTCGAGCGACACGTCGTTCGCGCGCGCCGTGAACACGAGCCGGCCGGGCACGCGGTTGACGCTAATGCTGCCCGAGATCTCGCAGCCCTCGACGGCGCCGCGCCCGACCGCCGGCGTCGGCACGTTGCGCACGCGCGTCATGTCGACGCTGTCGAGGTTCTCCGTGTCCACGTGCACGGGCAAGCCGAGCACGTCGTTGTTCACGTGGACCTCCTCGGCAAAGTCGGCCTCCGGGTCCAGCCGCCGGTAGAACAGGTCCAGGAACTGCAGCAGGTGCTCCGTCGTGCGCGGGCCGTTGTAAATGTACCTCGTGGACGTGCTGCCGTACATGTAGATCTGTCGGTCACGATCACACAGGACGGCCGCGTGCGCGCGCTCTTGCAGTAAGCAACCTAGTTTGTATAGAGAGAGACGCCACGCCGGCGAGCGAACCATCATGCGTGGTAGACCCTTTCGTGCGTACCAGCATGGAGGGGAAGGCGCGGATGTGGGCGCGGCGGCAGAGCGGGACGGCCGCCGGGTCCGTGCAGTCGACCGAGGCCATGCGCACCATCTCGCTGTACTCTGGGTGGTCGGGGAGCTGCGCGGCCGCGCGCTCCCAGTGCGGGTTGAGCTGCTGGCAGTAGGGACACCAGGGCGCGTAAAAGTTGACGAGCACGAGGTGGTACTTGGCGAGGAAGTCGTCGAACGTCTTGAGCGTCAGCGGGTTCGAGTAGTGCACGCCGCCTGAGGTCTCGCGGTGCACGCCGCCCCAGACCGGGATGCCCTTCTCGTGGTTGTCAATGACCACCTCGTCCAGCCGCGAGACGGCGTGGCGCGCGCGGTCCGTGCTCAGCCGCACGTGCCGGATGTGGCGCGTCAGGTTGGAGAAGCGCAGACCCATGTGGTCCTCCAGGTCGACGCTCGCGACGGCGCACGGCACCTCGAGCAGGCTCACGTTAAAGTTGATGCGCAGCCGATCCTCCTGGTGCTCGTCCATCACGACCGTCGTCTTGGTCTCGCGCTCGCGGAACGACTGCACGTGCGACAGCAGCAGCAGGCCCATCACCGCGAACGACACGAGCGAGAAGAAGCTCCCGCTGCCGCTGCGGATCGTCAGCTCTTCCGGCACCTTGCTGTGTGTGCGAGGAGTCATCGAGGCATCGAGTGGGCGTCATTGAGTAACGTTTGGGGCCTTTACGCGGCTTCTACGCGGCCAAAAGCGGCGCGAGAAGCACCAGGAGACCCACCGGAAGAAGTCGAGCTTGGGCGCCATGGCTGTAGGCCGCAGGGCGCGTCAGGGGCGCTCGTGTGGCGCTGGGGATCCGTCCAAGGACGCGGCCGAGGGTGGAGCTCGTGGAAGCTTTGCTTCGTGTCGTCCCCTCGCTGACGGTTGGGAAATGCATGTTGAGTCGCATACACTCAAACCTATAGTCATTTATCCAATCACAGTTTGACACATGCGTATGGAGCGACTTGATTGGATTAAAAAAAATACAGCTCAGTTTTGAGCGACACAAAAATGGTCACGACGGTTTGGTTCAATTTGGGCAGCACAAATACACAAAATGTGGCGACGGTAGAGTAGGTCAGGCAGGGCTCGCTCGCGTCGCTCCTCGCTACTTCGCGCACTCGACGAGGGTGAGCGAGGGGTTGAGGCACTGCGCAGACTCGAACATGCACTTGTTGCTGTACTTGACGCCGTCCGAGCCGCACACGGGCATGTACTCGCGCGTGCAGAACGCCGGGCAGTCGACGTCGGCCGTCGGCGAGTCCGCGCGCATGGAGAGCGCGTCCGCGGAGGCAAAGAGCGCCAGCAGGCAGAGGGCGAGCACGCGCATCGTGAAGGGAGAGCTGCGGAGTGTTACGGGTCGTGCAGGCGCGCTTGGGGCTCTGGTGTCGCCTTGGAGACTGCTACCGTGGCGTGTGTCGTTGGGTTGGCGAGTCGTTCGTTCTGAACTGGTTCTGGGAAAGCTCAAGGGACAGCAGCAACCAGTACGATATTATTTGTGAGAGTCTTTATCAATATCGTCCGATTGTGATAAACCTATTGGAATTAGTATGGACAGCCACTTTTGCACAATTAGTATATCATTTATACAAAATCAAGAAGTGAATAATATTAACAGGGTTTAATTATGACAGTATTGACGGTACTGCGTCCTGTTTTGGTCGCAACCTAAAGGTGCTACGCCACGTTCCCTCCCCCTTGACCATGCCAATGGCGCCGTCGCCGGACGCGCCCCTCGCGGCGCTGTTCGCGGCCTCGGTGGCCGTCAAGCTGCTGCTGATCCCATCCTACACGAGCACGGACTTCGAGGTGCACCGCAACTGGCTGAGCCTCACGCACTCGCTGCCCGCCGCGCGCTGGTACCACGAGGCCACGAGCGAGTGGACGCTCGACTACCCGCCCTTGTTCGCGCTCTTCGAGTACGCGCTGGCGCTCGTGGGCGCGCGCGTCGTGGGCCCCGAGATGATGCGCCTCTCGTCCGTGCCCGTGTTCTCGCCCTCGATCCTGCTCTTCCAGCGGCTGACGGTGGTCGCCTCGGACGCGGTGCTCTTCTACGCCCTCTACGCCTACTGCGCGTCCTGGCCGAGCGTCACGACGACCGAGCCGGCCTTCTCGCGCTACAAGCGGCTGGTCGTGGCGCTCGTGACGGCGCTGGACGCCGGGCTGCTCATGGTGGACCACGTGCACTTCCAGTACAACGGCATGCTGCTCGGGCTGCTCATCCTGTCGGTCACCAAGCTGCGGCGCCAGCAGGACCTGCAGGGCGCACTTCTCTACGCGCTGCTGCTCATGATGAAGCACATCTACCTCTACGTCGCACCGCTCTACTTTGCCTACCTGCTGGGCCACCACTGCTACGTCACGGCTCCGAATACCACGGCTGCAAGTACGCCATCATCAAGCGACAGCAGCAGCAGCGACAAGAGCCGCGCGCTGACGGCCCCTCCGTCGCCAGCCAAGCCTGGAACTATCCGGCGCAAGCGCTCCATCTCGGACACGGACGGCCATGGCACGGTACAAGACCTGCTGGACGGCAAGGCGGCCTTCTCGCTGTTCAACTTTGTGCGGCTCGGACTGTTCGTGCTGTCCGTGTTTGCCTTGGCGTTCGGCTTGGTGCTCGCTCGGCACGACGACCCAGTGGAAGGCTTGAAGCAGATCCTCTCGCGGCTCTTCCCGGTCCAGAGAGGACTTTGCCACGCGTACTGGGCGCCCAACGTGTGGGCGCTCTACGCCTTTCTCGACAAGCTGCTCGTGCTCGTCGGCTTCCCGGGCGCCAAGGCGGGGGTTGCGCTGATGAGCGGCGGGCTTGTCCAGGAAGCGAGCTTCGCGGTCGTGCCGTCCGTCCCGCCGCTCGTGTGCGCTGTGCTCGCGTTCGGCATGATGCTCCCGGTGCTCTACTCGGTCTGGAAGTACCCGGACCCGTCCCTGTTCATGAGCGCGCTCGTGTACTGCATGCTCTGCTCGTTCCTCTTCGGCTACCACGTGCACGAGAAGGCCATTCTCCAGGTGACGCTCCCGCTCGGACTCATGGCCGCCGACAGCGTCAACGACATGCGGCTGTACCGCTTCGCGTCCGTCGTGAGCACCGTCTCGCTCTTCCCGCTGCTCTTCACGCCGGCCGAGCACGGCACCAAGCTCCTGCTGGCCGCGACCCACGCGCTGCTCGCGTTCGTGGCGCTCGTGCCCTTCCACAAGTGGTCGCTCAAGGAGCGGCGCATCAAGGCGACCGCCGTCGGCATGAGCCGCTTCGAGACGACCTTCCTGCTCGGGCTTGCGGGCGTCACGGCGCTCGCGTCCGTCTTCCCGCTCCTCCCGCGCGTCGGCGCCAAGTACGCGTTCCTGCCGCTCATGCTCATCTCGGTCAGCTGCGCGCTCGGCAACCTCTACGTCTGGGGATTCGCCGTCACGCAGCACTTCCGCAAGCTCGGCGCCGTCAAGTCGTACATTGACGCCCGGCGCGGCGTTCGGTGAGCTGCTGCTCTCTCAGTACACGACCGAGGAGCTCCAAGCAGCAATACAGGTTACCACTAGCATTGACGAAAGCCTACGTACTGAAATAGATGGATAGATGATCGTTACGAAACGGCACCAATAGCCGTGAGATTCTCTAAATTAATATCGAAGCGACACGCAGTTGTTGCAGCCAACAGCTCACTGCCTCGCCTCCAGCGCGCGCTATATGTAAATATAGCAACGCATAGCAGATGATAAGCACGGCTCGGATGCTCTGACGGCCGCACAACATGATGTCGACGCGTGCAGCGGAGGGGGAGGAGTCTTCGCCCACCGGTCGACGCCCGACCCTTGCAGCCACGCAGCCCGTAGCGTCCCAGCCGGCAGCCCACCAAGACCTTGACAAGGTAGAGTAGGAGGCGCTTGATGCGATCGCTGCAGTGCTCGCCATGAACTCACGAGGCGTATACACAGCCGCCGAGCGACCGGCTCGTCACGAGGCGCACGCAGTTCTGCGTGTCCTTCTCGCCAGCCAGCGGTCCGAGCGCTTCCATGCAAATCGAATCGACGGCGGCGTTGCCTGACCTCCGAGGCTGGAGCAGTCCGCATGGAGAGCCGTACCGCCCGCTTGGGAAGCCCGAGCTGAGCCTCAAGTTCACGCCGCGACTCGCTGACGGGTCGAGTCTGTTGCAGAACGCGCAGCGCATGCGCGTGTTCGAAGGCGCCAAGCCGCTCCACACGGGCACTTCCAGCGGCCAAGGCGGCGCTTTGTCAAAGGCCACGGAGGCACGGAAAGCAGCGGGCACCGGCGCCAGCGAGTCGGCAGCGCAGGACAAGCCCAGTCCTCTGTCAGAGCTCTTCCCCTTGTTCAACCTTGGCAGCAAGCGCCAGCGCAGTCTGGACGAGCGGCAAGTCAAGCTGGCGTATCGGCTACAAGCGAGCGTGGCCAGCTACTCCCCCGACAAGATCCAGAGCTTGCAGCGCCGCCCAGGCGCTCCCCACCGCCACTCGCCGACTCGTGTCAGTCGCCAAGACGCCCAGCGACTCGGCGCCGGTGCTGGTGGCGACGCGTTCGCGACACTGAAAGACGCGCTTCATGAATGCTCCAGCCGGCTCCGCCTTGTCCGCAACGGCGCGAGTTTGCTGCGCCAGTTCCCGACGGAAGGCCTGCCCGAGCTGCGCGAGCTGGAGACCGAGTACCTCCGCTCGAGAGCGCTCGGACTGGAGGAAGGCCGGGCGGTGTCCACCTCCACAAACCAGCGCGGTGGCGTTCGGCACGAGTGGCCTAGCCGAACGCTGGCCGAGGACGCCACGTCCATAGTGGCAGCGAGTGCGCTGTCCAGCTCCGACGAGGACAAGGGCTATCTGCCGTACACGACTCGCCAGTGCCAGCTGTCTCCGCATCGGCACCTCCCCAGCTTGGACGAGGTGCGCGTCAAAGTGCGGCAGGAGAAGCAGCAGCTGCCCGTGCGTCCGCTGCGGACGAGCCACGACGCTGCATCGGGGCAGCAGCCATTGCCGTCGACTCCTCGCCGACCGAGCCGCCGGCCAAGCCGCTTCAACTCGACAGTCATAAGCGCAGGAGGAAGGCTCTCGCTCGCTGGGCAGACCCACGAGCTCGCGAGTCCGGCCACACGACGTCCGTCGCAGTCCGGGGACGTCCAGGGTCACGTTGGCGCGGCCACAGCCCACCGCCCGTCTCATGGCGCTCGCCATGGAGTGCCAGGCCCTAATGACGGAAGGGTCGGTCGTGCACAAGACGCCTCGGCACTGGGCTCGTCGCCCACCAAGCTGCACAGCGTGGAGCGGCTGCAGGCGGCGGTGGGAGCCATGGAAGCCGTCAAGGCCACGCAGGCGGCACAGCTGGCGCAGTCGATCGCGCTTCTGGACCACGACCGCCGCGACTGCCTCGCGCTCAAGTTCCAGAGCTTCCACGTCGAGCGCCACGTGGACGACGACCTCGCGGCCATGCGCGCGCGGTCCGAGCGGCACCGCGTCCGGCTCATGGAGCAGGCCGTCGAGAGCTTCCACTGGTACGAGGAGCTGCTGCGCAACGTGCTGGCGCGAGAAGGCACGGGGCCGCCGCCGCACCCCGCGGAGCTGTTCCTCGTCCAGGCGATCCGCCGACTGGCGCACGAGGGCCGCGAGCTGACCGTCCCGCTGCTCTTCGAGCTGCTCCAGCGCGTCCACGTCGAGGACTTGGAGGCGAGCGCCGTCCAGGACGTGCTCCTCTACCTGCGGGGCGTCGTGGCGGCTCCTCCGGACGCCTGGGCCGCCTTCTTCCGCGACCGCGGCGTCCACGCGCCCGTCGAGGCCAGCGAGCGGAAGGAAGCGCCGGCGAATGAGCACAGGCTGAGCCGCATCAGCAGCAAGCTGCGCGCGGTCGTCAAGGTGAGCCAGCTCCTTCGACATGCGTCCGCGAAACGGTAGGTAGGTGTAGCGAGCACCGAGCGGACAGGCAGGCAGCATGGACGGGGGGAACTGGGGGTCGCTCCTTGGCGCGCGTGTCCATTACGAGCCGGCTCTACTAGCGGCGGCGCAGCTCCAGCCGACCCCTGTCTGCCTCTAAAAACGCCCGACGCTTGACTGCCAGAGTGCCCGACTGCCTCACCGGCCTGGCGTGCCGTTAGTCAGCTTGAGCTGTCTCCGCTGGCGCGTCTCCTCCACTCGGTAGTCAATGAGGCGCCCCAAGATCCCGAGAAAGAGCCGTTCGTCCTGCGCGTCGTCGTCGAGCGCGTCGTTGAGCACTTCAAACTCGTCTCGGTCCGTCTCCGTGCCGATGAACGAGCCTGTCGGAGAGCGCGGGCGGCTTGGCAGTGGCGGCGGGAAGAAGCCGTTCGGCGAGTCGGTCCGCTTCGCTGTCGACGCGGCGGCGCAAGAAGAGGGCGGCGCACTCGACGCGCCGCTCCCGTTCGCGACCTTCTGGACGGCGTCCGACAGCGCATTCGTCGCCATGTGGTCCCAGCTGAGACTGGACGACAGCGACGCGGCCCCGCGGCCTCCCGCGGTCCACGACTCGTTGTCGGACGAGGACGACGACGTGTGGCACTCGCGGTCTTCCTCCTCGTCCTCGTCCGATCCGAACGGCGCGAAGCTCGCCCAGAACCCGGGCGGGGACCGCGCGCCGCTGTCCGTAGCTGATCCGCTGCCGTTTCTTGAGGCGGAGACTCCGTTCGAGGCCAACGGCGGCGGCGGCGGGATCACGATCGTCAGCGGGAGGCTGAACGACGATCCGCGAGAGGAGCTGCTGGCGCTGTTCGTCTGGCTCGCGCGTGGCGAGCAGAGATTCGATGGGGAATGTGTCCCCGGTGGGTCCTGGTGGTTGGCCTTGCTTCGCTGCGCCTTGTGCGCCTGGAGCTGCCGGAAGGCGTCGAGGCAGAGCGACTCGAGGACAGACGGCGCGTCGAGGTCGTCTCTGCACATGAGACGCGCAATGTCGAAGAGCAGCAGGTTGGCCTTGACCCCCTTCTGCACGACCATCCCGGCGATGATCATGTTTCGTCGACACGCGCGGCGTAGCGGGATCTTCTTGCCCAAGGCGTCGGCGTCGTCGGCCGCCGACAGCGACAGGATGTACTTGCGGTCGTCGGCGCTAAGCGGCTCGTGCAGCTGCGGCCAGTCGTACCAGCACCAGTCGCACCACGCGATCTCGAGGAACTGCGGCAGGCTGTAGCCGTGGTCAATGGGGATCAGCTCGTGCTCGATCTTGCCCGTCGTGGCCGACCGGCGCTTGCGCACGAGGATGTTGGCGTCGTTCCGGTCCGTGTTGAGCAGGCGCATGTCGAGGAGCACGATCTTGTGCACCTGGTGCGCCGAGAACTGGCTCGGGGACAAGTCGCTCACGACGTCGTCGTGCCGCACAAACTCCTGCAGCGAGCCCATCTTGAAGCAAAGCGCGCTGCCGTCCGTGTACTTGTACACTGGGTGCCTCGACTCGACCAGCGACGTCGCCGGCACGCCAGCAAAGTGGTCCTGCAGCAGCGGCGGACGCTCGCCAGTCAGTCTCAGACACCAATCAACAGCCTGGCGTGTGTGGTGTGTACCTTACCTTGTCCAAGAGGTACGCAGCCAGCTCGCGCTCGCACGCCTCGCCCGACAAGATGCCCCGACGCAAGCCACTCTGTATAGCGAGCACAAGAGCGATGCAGTCAAGGTCACCAAGCGTTCGTGGGTAGGAAAGGGAAAAAGAGAATCCCGCTCTGCTTCGTCCCCCACCACGAGCTCCGCACCTGTCCGAGCTCGCCGACAAGCCCGCGCGGGTTGTTCGGCCCGAACGGCTCCTCGTCCTGCGGTTTGAAGCACCCGACGTTGCGGTGCGCCGGGTCCTTCAAAAAGTACGTGCCGCCCGTGCCGTCCATGGCGAGCACCGGCGCGAGTCCGAGCGCTAGGCCTTGCAGTGCCTGCCTTGGGCCACCAGAGCGAGCGTGCCATACCCAACAGCAGTCAGCGCAATGGATTGCGAGAGGAGATGGAGAGATGGACGCTTACGCACCTGATGCATGATCTTCATGAGCGATACTGGCAGCAAGTGCGCGCCGAAGGGGTGGATGCTCACGACGGGCATCTGCTCCGGCCGCAGGTTGCCCGCTTCCATCCGCGCGCCGCACTTGCCGCTCGCGCCTCGCGCCGCTATAGGAAGGCCGAGCGAAGAAGAGGAGGCAGAGGAGGAGGAAGAAGAGGCGGTGGCTGGCTTATTTCCGCCAGTGCCGTCGTGCACGTACGCCATGGCGAGGTTCTGGTGCCGGCGTGCGACAAAGTCGACGACGGCATTGTCCTGGTAGATGCCGCACTGCTGCAGGTTGTGCGCGTTCTTGAGCTCGCGGCCCTGGAAGAAGAGCTTCTGCGCGTTCGGCGGCACGTTGAAGACGACCTGCAGCTGGTCCTTGACGTCCTTGATGCTCGCCCAGGGCCGCAGCAGCAGCTTCTTCTTGCGCTCGAGCGGGTCGCGGAAGTCCTTGACGTACACGGCGATGGACCCGTGGCCGCTCTCGAACCAGCCGCCGGGCAGCGACCGCGACATCTTGAGCTCCTCCTTCTGCATGGGTACGTGACGTACGCACCGGCGAGCGCTCGGCGGCGGGCGCTCGGCGGCAGCAGGCGCAGGGGGCGCGGATCCCAGTGGGATCCCGGGACAGACGACGTCGGATTGACACGTTGGTGTTGGCTGTGTGTGCCGTTTGTCGGTCTGCAGCATCCACCAAGGAGAGGCTTCTATTCGAACCGTCAAGGTGGGGTTTGGGAGGATTCTATTTCAATATGACAGGTGATTGGTGGAAAGCACAAATGACGAGATATGATTGGATATAAATACGACGAGTATGTGACAAGTTGCCACTGACAAGATCATGGGATTTTCAGCACGCTATGAACACAAACAGATGCTTTTGATTGGATAATGCTCGTGCTCGTAATGAGGATTGGAGTATTTCGCAACGGTGGATTGCTGCTCGCCCCTACCCTATTGGCAGAATAATGATCCCTTTTTACCCAATCCAATCACCGTTTTGGATCGCGCGCCGCGAAAGGACGCGAGGCTTTGGCGGGCCAACTCTCCAATGCTGCGCCGCTGTCTACCTTGGACCGCACTACCCGTCGCTCCTCCTCTTCCTCCACCCCCGCCGTCCTCCCCGACCACTCGCAACTCGCAGGCGACCGACCGGTCATGTCGCTCTTCCAGGTGCGCGAGTGGTGGGGCGTCCGCGACGAGGCCGGGGCCGAGTACACGCCCGGCGCGCTCGCCGTGGGCAACGCCGACAATGACCACTCGGGCCTGCGTACGCCTCTCCTCTCTCTATTGTGCATTGTACAGACATACACGCTAATAGTCAGTCACTATGTGAACAGCCAAGATCGTGACGGGCAGCCTCAACGGCGTGCTGCGCATGTACTATCCGACGCAGCACGAGTACAAGATCGAGCACTTACTGCTCGAGGAGAACCTGCGGCGGCCCATCCTGCAGCTCGCGCTCGGCTACTTTATCCCGTACGTGGCGCCTCCTCCTCCACGGTCTGTTTCAAATAGCGACAGGCGATGGACGCTGACGTAGTGGCTCCCCGTCTGCATCGGATCTCGTAGGAACCAGCGCGTGCTGGCGCTCGCCGTGCTGCACCCGCGCCGCGTCGGCGTGTACGTCGTGGAGGGCGTGGGCGGCAGCGGTTTGGCCGCGAGCTACTTCAAGCTCACGCAGAGGTACGAGCACGCGCTGGGCATCGACGGCGAGCATTTTACGGCCTTCAACATGATCCACGGGCCGTTCGGCAGTGCCAGCGCCAGTGGCAGCCACGGAGCGAGCTACCGCGACCACCTGTGCGTCCAGTCGCTCGACGGGCGGCTCCAGTTCTTCGAGCAGGACCGAGTCGCGTTCTTGCAGCCGCTCAACCAGAACCTGGTGCCCGGCGCGCTCTGCTACGCACCGGGTATGGACGCAGTACTCGCCGAGACGGCCGACCTTCAGCTCGAGTGCTACCGGTACCAGGTGCTGGCGCAGGCATCCATGAAGAAGCACGGTGCCCGCCAGCTGGACGACGAGGAGGGCGGCGCGGATGCCAGCGCCAGGAGCAGGCAGACCGCGGCCGTCCACTCGGACTGGAAGCTCAACCTGGGCGAGGCGCTAGTCGATATTCGCGTAGGCCGCTGCTACTCCCAGGAGGGCGCCTCGAGCTTCGACATCCTCGCGCTCGGCGAGTCCACACTCTTCGGCATCAAGCCGCACGGCGAGCTCTTCCTCCAGAAGCGCCTCGGCTTCCACCCGTCCGCCATGTGCGTCTTCCGCCGGCCTACACCGGCCGTCGCCAGCAGCAGCAGCCCAAGCGTGGGTGACGGATCGGTGGGGCTCGACAACCTGCTCGTGGCGAGCCACACGAAGCTCTGGAGCGTCTACAAGGACAAGGCGCTCGTGTGGTCCGCGTGTCCGCCGACCGTCCCCGTGGCGCTCCACGTGGCCACGTTCGGCGGCGTCGACGGCATGATCGTGAGTCTCGACTCATCCGGGGCGCTGAGCGTCAACTACCTGGGCACGGACCCGCCGTCCACGGCGGTCGTGTCGCCCGACACCAAGGAGCTCAACTACGAAGAGATGGACGAGGAGCACCGGCAGCTGCTCAACGTCATCCGCCGGTCTCAGGGCGAGCGCCGGTCCGACCCCAAGGACCGACTGCTGCTGCGCGCGCAGGTCCCGGCCATGCTGGACGCCGTTTCGGCCCCGGACGGCCGTCGTGACGACTTCCAGCGCGGCTACGGCGCTCCGTCGCCCTCCACTGACGCGGCTGCGAGCGCGCGCGCGACGGAGCTGACCATGCGCGTCTACATGACGTACACGGGCGCCTCCAAGCTGTCGAACGTGACGCTGTCCATCTTGACGCCGCCGAACGTCGTCGCAAGCGAGACGTCGGTCGTGATCGAGCGCGTCGACGGCCGCGGGGCGTCCACGCCGCTCATCATCCCCATCGTGCTGCGTCCCAGCGCGCGCGTCATGCCCACGTCGCTCAACGTGACTGTGTCGGCCGCCTACACGCTCGAGAGCGGCCAGCCGCGCGTCTCGCAGTGCGTCGTGCGGCTGCCCATGTGCCTCCTGTGCCGGCTCGTGCCGCCCGTCAAGTCGAGCACCTTCAAGTTCACGCTCGAGACCAACCAGGAGCCGCTCGAGCTTTCGAGCCTGTTCGAGGACATGTTCCACCAGCCCCTGTGCACGCCCGAGTGGGCCAAGCAGGTCGTTGGGAACGGCGGCGGCGGCGGCTCCAACGTGCTGAGCTTCCAGTACTACAACGGCGTCGAGGCCACGATCCTCGTGTCCAAGAACGCGGGCCGCTACCGCATCCAAGCGAACGAGCTCGAGGCGCTCTGGATGGTCTCGGATGAGCTCGTGCAGCGGCTGCGCGCGCACTTTGACGCGCAGCGACAGCAGCAGCGAGCGGACGCCAAGCTCGGAGAGGACGCCGCGAGCGACGGCGACGCGCTCGAGGTGTTCTACCAGGAGCCGCTGCCGCTCGCCGACTTCTTCGCCACGATCGACGCGCACTTTGGGCTCCGCCGCGAGAAGCTGGAGCTCTCGGCCGAGATGAACGACCGCGCGCACCAGTTCCGCGTCATCCAGAAGCGGCTGCTCGTGCGCTACAAGGACCGCAACCCGGCGCCTATCAACTGCCTCGACGCGCTGCTCCACGGCACGTACGAGCAGCTGATCGCGCTCTCGCACCGCGTCGAGGACGTCACGGCGCGGCTCTCGCTCGCGGCCAACCGCCTCTCGTGCTGCGTGCACCTGGTGCTCATGTTGATCGCGCTGCGCTTCCACTTGAGCGACGAGGACGCGCAGCTGCTCGCGCACTACCTGTCTCCGAGCGTGGCGGACGACGGCGTCGGCGGGGGCGACCAGGGGTGGGAGGAGCGCACGGACAGCGCCATGACGGAGCTGCTGCGCACCGCCTTGGCCAAGCAGCAGCCGCAGGCGAAGGAAGGCGCGTCCTCGGCCGCGACTGAGCTGCAGCTCCCCGACGACACCAAGAAGCTCAAGAAACACATCACGATCGTATGCGACCGCCTGGCCAAGGGCGCGACGCTCGTGCCGACGCCCGCCGCTGCTGCTAGTGAGTCCAAGGGCGACAAGTGACGCGGTCGAGTGGGAAGCTGTGTATTTGAACCACACAAGTTTACTATGCCTCCAGGGTTGCAGGCCCATCACTCCCGGATTTCTTTCTTTGTGTTGCTCAAAAGCAAATATGGCAATATTATTGGCTATTTGATAGTAAAAAGAGAATGGCAGACTCTGATTAGTTGCTGGGAGAATATTTGATCCTTTTATAACCAATCGCCGCCTCTCACCTACCCTTCTTCGTCTTGATTCGGGACCAAAGTCGCTCCAACGAGGGACTTGGAGGGGGAGATTCGCATGGTCGATCGGATCGGGTCATCATCGCACACCTCGACGTACTTTCTTGGGCGGGGGCGATGGACGCGTAAGCCGACGCGCGAGGCGCGAGGCGCCGACCCACTCCAAGAGCAGGAGCGAGTTGTAGTATACCAGTAGTGCGTCAAGGACCAAGGGATCAAAGCGAGAGACGCAGCAGAGCCAGCGGCGCCAAGAGACGAGCGAGGGGGCAGCGAGTTCAAGAAGGGCCGGATAAGAAGACGGGGCATGGGCAGTATGGAGGACGCAGACAGCCAGGCCAAGGAGATTCCGATGGTGGACGTGTGGGAGTGCGTGGCAGCGAACGACGCGCAGGTGCTGGACGAGCTGCTGCGGCGCTGCGAATGGCTGGCGGTCGACGCGCGCAATGAGCTGGGGGAGACGGCGCTGCACATGGCGGCGTCGCGGGGCTACGACGACGTCGCGAGGGTGCTCTTGCGTCACCGAGCGAGTCTCATGGCCAAGGATATGGTGCGTGGCTGTGCCCGTGTCTGTTTGCCTCGCCAAGCGGAGTGGCAGAGGTGAAGGAAGGGGAATGTGAGCCTCACTGGTTCAATCACGCCAGGAATCCGGGTGGACTCCGATGCACCGGAGCTTGTACAACGGGAAACTATCGAGTGCGTGCTCCCCGTGGCTTGGGTATTGCGATTGGTTGGCGACTGGTCTAACGTGCTGGGGCGAACGTCTTTGCTACGGCGACAGCTTCCCTCTTGCTCCTTCGCCATGCGCAGTTGCACCAAGGAAGGAAGTTTGCAAGGACGTACCTGCGTGGAACACTCGACTATGAAGGGCAAAGCGCGATGGAGCTGCTGTCCAGGCGCTTGGCTGACGCCATTCAAGCCGAGACCGAAACATCGACGGATGCAGACGCACTTCGTGGCGGGATGGTGTACACATTCGGCAAACGAGACTATCAGGTACGTCCATTGACTCCAAGGCATGTGATCCGTGTGGACCTAATCTTTTGGCTGACATCAACGTGATTTTATGTGTCCTGATGGCGGTTATTGTATGATCATAGCTGGGCTACCATCTACCCAACGCGGACGTTCAATCAACCCCTCGGCGTGTGGAGCTGTCCATCTCATCGCCAATTCGCCAAATTAGCGCGAGTAAATACCATACGATTGCGCTCAACGCTGCCGGCGAGTGCTTTGTATGGGGCTTTGGCAAAGGCGGTCGGTTGGGTACTGGCACCGAGTTCGAGTACGTTGACCACTGCATGCTGCAGAAGTATCCCAACCGATCTCACACTGACTGGTTGGTAATATTGCTTTTTGCAGTCACGTCGAGCCCACGCGAATTGCGTACCTCGAGCAGATCCCGATCGCGAAGGTGGCCGCTGGTGAAAACCACTCGCTAGCGCTCTCTTGCTCGGGCCAGATCTTCTCGTGGGGATCAAACAGCTTTGGTCAGCTAGGACACAACTCCAAGACACTTTCCCAGCAGGCACGTCTCACACCCAAGCGCGTCGACGCGTTTAAAGGACTTGTGATGGCCGAGATCGCGGCGTCGGGATGCCACTCGGCGGCGATCAGCGCCGATGCGGACGGTGGTGTTGTGTACACGTGGGGTAGCAACAAGAAGGGGCAGCTGGGCCGGAAGGAAGGCGCTGGGACGGATCAGTCATATCCAAACCCACGACCCGTCGACGCACTCATCCTGGACCACCCGCTCTCGGCCATTTACGAAGACTACGATGCTGTCCAAGCCACGCAGTTAGCGCTATCGGACTGGCACTCGTGCGTTATCCTTCGCTGCACACGGAACGGCAAGAGTCACGGGCAAGTGTGGCAGTTTGGGTACGGGTCGAACTACCCAACTCGAGTCAACTTCAAGGACAACAAGCGACGAGCGGGCAGCATCCTTCTGAGCGAAACTTGGGTGCCGACGTGGGCGCATCAAGCAACCGACATTGTGCAGATTTCGTGCGCGCAGAACCACTCGATCGCTCTGTCATCTTTGGGGACGGTATACACTTGGGGCCACAACGAGTCTGCGCTTTCGCACAACACGGGGAGCAAGAAGGGGCGGCAGCGAGGCGACGAAGGCTCCGGCATCCCTGGGGCACCACGCACCGTTGAGCTGTCGAAGTACGGTCGAGTTGCCAGTATCTGTGCTTCGCAAGATCATTGTGCAGTGGTGACGCAAGCGGGCGACTTGGTGACGTGGGGCGGCGGAGCTCAGGGTGTGCTCGGGCACGGCTTGGAGAACACGTGGCAGCCCAGTCCAAAGCGCGTGCCTGGCGTGAAGAAAGCAGTAGCGGTCGCAGCCGGCCACCAACACACGGTGGTGCTCGTGGCGCCGTCGCAGCCGTCGATCTCCGCCATCGTGACTAGCGACGCGGCTTCTCCGGCGATGTCGCTTCGAGGCATTCTGCAGCGGCGCATTGCAGAGTGGCTCGACATTTCCAACTGCGCCACAGTATGGAAGTACGCCGAAGACTATGACGCGCGCGGACTGCAGACGTACTGCCTGGACTACATGGGCCGCAACTGGGACGCGTTCCTGAGTCTGATGTGCAAGGAGCGCTTGGAGACGCTGTTCGACATGTTCTTGCCACCCGCAGAGGCTCTGGAATTGGAACGGAAGAGCGCGAACGCGCCCACTGCGGCTGCTGTGACGCCCTCGATGTCCCCTTGCACCGTGGCCCCAACAGCAAGAGATCTGCTCGGTACCTTCGTCCTGGGCGGGAAGACGCCGGGCCACATACCCACCAAGAAAAATCCCGGCAACAACAAGCAAAGCGATGACAAGATCGGCGGCCACACTGGCCAAGCTAGCGGCAACTTCGATGAGAAGCCACACCGACTTGACTCGGGCGCCGCTGCCAAGCCACGTACTGATAAATTCTCGGATCTTCAGCATGGTACTGCTATTCGCGACCACGCTGGCAGCGAACCGAGACGAAGACACGGCAAGTTTGTTCCGCTGGACCAGTTCTTCTTGCCAGGCAAGTCAGCAGATGTGGCTGGAGGTGCTCACCGATACATTGGCGTAGCTGGAGGTGGACCTATTGTGGGAGGTCTTTCCAGCCCATGGAAGATACCGGTGGTGTCGTCGGGCGCTCCAGAGCAGCGCCCAATGCGTCAAAGTGAAGCGTCGGGACCCGTTAGTGTGAAGCCTCGGAAGGGCAGCACCGACTTCTCTGCTTCTTCAACTTTGCCCCCAAGGACGAGAAAGGAGAGTCTGGGGAGCTATCCTTCGGTCAGTCCTCGAGTGACGTCCGCGCCGTCGCCCGTGCTATCGAGCGCTACCAGCAACAAGAGCGTTTTGGGATCGGATGGCGTTGTCCGCCCACAAGTGGCGACGTTTTCGCTGGACGCTTTCATCAAGAAGCCTTCGCGGAACTCGCGAAAGAGCCGTCGTGGGGCTGAAGATGTGGACAAGGAACCGAAGGCTGCGGTTTCGTGGAGCGGAGTTGCCGCCGGTACGTCGCCGGCGTCGCCATCCTTGGTATCGTCCTCGCCTCTAGCGCTGTCTCATGGTTCCCAGCATCTCAAGACGCTCAAGGAGATTCAAGCCGAGGAGGAGGCGCGTATTGCGGCCGAGAGAGCAGCGAAGACGCGCCTCGGAACGTACTCGCATCGCTCCGCGTCGACGATCAATAGCTGGGGGCTTTGCGAGGCGCGGGGCCATGTGTCGCTCGCTGACGTCCAGAAGCTACAAGAAGAGCAGGCGTTTGTCGAGGAGCAGCGCCAAATATTGGCAGAGATCGAACGCGAGCGCACCGCGGCGAGTACCTCCACCGTTCGGAGGCAGCCAGGCACCAACAATGACCAAGGAGAGCGTCGACGCGGGGACCGGGATGGAAGAGCCGAGGAGCGGGTCGCCAAGGGAGCCAAGAAGACGAAGAAGAAGGGCAGCCGGTCGGACCATGGCGCGGAAGCCGTCGACAAGACGAGGTCTACGCAACGGGAGGCGCGTGGCGGACGGAAGCCGAGCAAAGGGCCAAGGACCACGAGCGACGCAGGCGACAGAGCCCACGCAGAATCGACCAACGAGACGCCGGAGGGCCGCAAGAAGCGCAAGAAGAAACCAGCGACAAGCGCTGCGGAGGCAGGTGCCACTCGAGACGCCGACGCGGACAAGCAGAAGCCGGTCAAGAAGACGCCAAAGCAGTCCGCGTCGACGACGGCGGCGAAGAAGAAGGAGCACTCGCTGGTCAGCGGAACGCACGGGAGGAGCAGCGTCGCTGCTGCGTGAGACGCGTCCCTGATCGAGAGTCACCACGACAGACACGTCTAGGTATTATATGCTTGGTGGTGTATGTATATATGAATGAACGTGGCGGCTCGCTGGTGTGCACCTTGAAGAATGCAACCTGTTGAAGCTCATTGCACTCTTCAAGCTTACGTGCACTTCAAGCATACTGTACGTGTACCTCTGTAAATGAATACATGTGAGCATCTTCATGAAAGATTCGATGCACTGTAGGCTTAAAATATCCCTTTTAAATGAATGCTTTGCATATTTTGTTGGAAACTTGACCATCTGAATAAACCTATCCCGACATTCTCAAACTTCAACCAGCGAGATCTTTCCGAAGCAACCTGATTGGGTTTCGGTCTGACTGGCGTCATCGACCATACTGTATCGAAGAACAAAGCCTTCGACGTTTTCTAGGACGACCTAGAGTCGCACTTTCGAAACAAGAAACGCTCCCACTGTATAAAAACGCTACATCAATTTAGCGAGTCCGCGGCGGTGGTCTGACCGCCCTTGAACCCGTCAATCGGTGCGTCAGCCGTTTATCTAGGAAAATGTATACCCGCGAGCGGCACCAGAGGACAACCCGCCATCCATCCCGCCAGGACCACGAGCGGGGAGCTCCCCAGTTGGCTATTCCCGCGGCACAGCAGACCAGTCTCCCTTCCCTTCTTTCTCCATCGCCAACGTCTCGCCCCTCGTCGCCCCACACCAGCGACCAGTGACTGCAGCTCGTCTTTTCCCTTGGTCAGTCCCCGCTCCGCTCCCAGTCAAGATTGAGCCGATCGCGCCCGACTTCGAGGAGCTCAACCCGTGGCAGTGGGAGATGTCGATCCTCACGTGCGCGCGGCGCCACCGGTCGCTGCGGTGGTCCTCGCGGGCCCAGCGCGCGCTGGCGCGGCGCCACCACGTGTGCTCGGCCAAGCGAGGCGCCGGAGCAGCCGGTTCCGCAGCGCGCGCGCTGTTCCCGGCCCAAGTCGCGGCGTCCTCGGCGCTCGCGCTCGCCAAGACGCCGCCGCCTCCGCCGCTCGCGACCGGGCTCGCGCCGCTCTCGGCCGCGATGAGCACGATGGCGCACGCGTCGCAGAGCAAGGCGGAGAGCTCGGCGGAGGCGGACGCCGACCCCGCGCGGCCCACGAGCGGCGCGGGCGCGGACGCGGCGCCTCCCTCGACGAGCTGGAGCGCCATGTTCCTCGCCCTGTTCGCCATGATCCAGCCGGAGTGGGCCAAGGAGGTGCGTGGCCGTGGACAGTTTAACAGAGTGCAGCGCAGAGGATGGCAGCGTGTGCTTACGTTATTGCTGCGGATTGTTGTGGGGATGGAATCGACACAGCCGCGGCCAGAAAGCGACTTGCTCGAGGAGCTATGCATCACGTCCGTGCCTCCGCACGTGTCGGAGGTCATTGCGAGCGCAGACGGAGGTTCGTGGCTCCCGCCGCGCTGGATTGTAGCTGCAATGCAAGGACCGAGTGTGTGGTTGCTTGTACTCAGTTTCTGATGCTGCGGCGACAGACGCGTTCTGGCGGTTCGACATGGACAGCTACGCGGCGAACCGGCTCAACGAGGACCGGTCGCAGCACGTGGTGGACGCCATCACGGACCCGCAGACGGGCGCCGTGACGCGCGTCTTCTTCTGCGCGTGCTACGACGGGCACGGCGGCGAGGAAGCGGTCGACTTTGTGCAGAAGAACCTCTACAAGAACATTCGCCGCCACCTCGCGGCCGGCGGCGAGACGGTCGCCCACGCCATGATGAGCGTACGTCGCTTCGGGTACATACGATACGCTCGCTTTGCCCGCTAACAGCGCCGCTTGTGCCGCTCGCCAGGGCTTCAAGGACACGGACGAGGAGTTTGTGGCGCGCAGCCAGGAGCGGTTTGCGCGCGGCGCGTGGGCCTCGTGCTCGGTCGGCGCCTGCGCCGTGACGGCGCTCGTGGTGGGCGAGACGCTGTACGTGGCGAGTTGCGGGGACTGCCGCGCGGTCATGGGCGTCCGGGACCGCGACGGGTCGCTGCGCGTCGAGCAGATCACGGCGGACCACTCTGCGAACGAGGAGCGCGAGCAGCGGCGGCTGCGCGTGCTCTACCCCGAGGACTACGACATTGTGCGCGAGATCGGCTGCAAGAACTTCTACGTCAAGGGCCGCTTGCAGCCGACGCGCTCGATCGGCGACACGTACATGAAGGTCAAGGACGTGAACCGCGCGCCCATGCCGCGCGGGCTGCGCATCGCCGGCAGCTTCCGGCGCCCGTACGTCTCGTCGGTGCCGGACGTGTTCAGCATTAACCTGCGCGCCCGGCGCCCCGAGTTCCTCGTGCTCGGCTCGGACGGACTCTTTGGCGAGCTGTCGAACGACGAGGTCGTGCGCCTCGTGTCGCAGTTCCGCGAAGAGGGCGCGCCAAATGTGAGCGCGGCGTTGCGCGCCGCCGTGCTGGACAAGGTGGCGGCCATTTACGGCACGTCGGCAGCCGAGATGGCGGACATTTCGCCCGGCGACCGACGCAACTACCACGACGACATCACCATTGACGTGCTGCACTTCTGCCCCGCGCCCCTCGCGGCCGCCCCTCACGCCGCGGTCGCGTGAGAGACGAGCGCGCCTTTTGGAGGGCACGCGCCATGCAGTGTGCGTCGTCACCCAACGTATCTAAGTTATGTGTATCTTCTAGCAATACTAAAGTAGTAGCCGGTTGAAGTGGTGCCGAAAAGAGCTCCTGGTTCAACCAGATACAGTAAGCGTCCATTTCACACGTCCTTGGCTCGTCTTTATCACAAATGGTGTTTTGATACCGCAATTTGATTTTCTACCACTTATATTGCACGTAATTGCTATTTATAGCCAATCCAAGCTCAAAGATACGAATTTTCAAAAATCGGCGTGGCCGGACACCACGGAGACACCACCACTCACTTTCACAGTCATTCTCCCCCTTTCCCCGCCCAGAAAACCACCACAACGAACAAGGAATTGGGGGCGAATACCGGTATCAAAGCGCCGCCGCCGACGAGAAAACATGCCGTCCGTGCTCACGGCCGCCGCGCCGTCCTCGTCCCTCGTGATCCGCCGCGAGAAGCGGAGGCGGAGGAAGACCGCGCCCAGGTACGTTCTCGCACCCCTCGCGCGCCCGGACTCGCCGTATTGCGTCCATACGAGCCCTCTGAACGTGCGCCGTGTGCTTTTGCAGCACTCCAGCCGCGAGCGCCAGCGTCAAGCGCCCGCGGCGCGGATTCGTGTTCAGCGACGCGCCTGCGGAGGACGAGAGGAGGGAGGAGAGCGACAGCGACGCGTGGAGGCCGGCAGCTGCGGTAGAGGCGCCCAAGAAGCCGTCCGCTTCGTCGTCCAGAGCGTCCGCGACGGCTCCAGCAACGACAACCGCGCCGACGTTTGCGTACCGCGTAAAGCACGGGGACGGGGATGACGCGGGCGCTTCTACGGGCGCGTTCGACGCGGAGGCGGCATCGAAGGCGCTGCGGGAGCAGCGGGAGAAGGCCCAGAAGCAGGAGCAGCGGCGGCTGCGGCTGCAAAAGAAGAAGGAGGAGAGCGAGCGCGAGGCGCGGCTAGAGGCCGAGGTGCAGGAGACGCTCAGCCCCGACCAGGCCGCGCTGTACCACATAGTGCACGCGCAGGTGAAGCGCGAGCTGCGCAAGACCAAGAAGCAGTTCGCCACGTCCTCGGGCCGCCACGACGTCATCAACCTGAGTACGTTGCCGCTGCTGCTGCTTTGATGGCGAGTCGGCAAGAGTTGGCCGCCTGTCGATCGGTTTCTGGGCTCGTATACTAGTGACGGCGTGTGTATGTTGTCGATACGCAGCCGAGAAGACGTTCCACGCGCTCAAGTGCGAGCTGATTGCGTTTATGCGCGCCGGCCCGCCGTCCAATGACACCGTACGTTCTTGGGAGCTGGTGGCGTGAGGACTTGATGCTCTGAGCGGCCAACTCATGACGTTATGATGGTCGTTGAATGGACGAATCTGCAGGTCAAGCTACCGAACCCCGAGAATGCGCGGCTGCGGGCGCTGATTGACACGCACGAGAAGCAACTGAAAGCGTACGCCCGGCTCCTTTGCTTGCGTGTCTACTGAGTCCCAACAGAGACTTACGTGCCGTATGTGATGTGCTACCTGACATGCAGGCTGGGTGAAGAGGAGAAGCAGTGGGTAGAGCTCAAGGCGCGCGTGGAGGAGGAGAAGGCGGCGGCGGCAGCAACAGATAGCGCCGAGGCGGACTCGCACCGGCAACGCCGCGTCGAGTGCGAGCTGACGGTCACTCGGGAGATTGAGGAGCTCCAACGCGCCGTCCTCAAGCGGTTTGGCTCTACAACACGCCAGGTGCGTCCTTGTCAATGCGATGCGATGCATGCGCGTGATGACGAGCAGGTGGCTGGGCTGCCTTGTCTCTCTTCCGTCTAACACGTCCGTCTTGTGCTTGACGCCTCCGCAGCTGGACCTGCTCGAGGCGTCCATGTCGACCATTGACCAGCTGATTGTCGAGGCCGAGGTGAAGAACGCGGCGCTGTTCAGCGCGTTCCACGACAGCGCCTTCAAGGGCTACGCCAACATTTCCCAGCCCAAGGAGAACCTGCGCGCGCTGCTAAAGTACTCTGGCGCCCCGTAGTCGCCGTCGCGTTGGCCGTCCCCCCATTCTCCCCCCCTCTTCACTATAAGCGCCTGCGGATCCAGGTCGAGCGACCACAGCGGACGAGGCGGACACACTCGCCGCAGCCTAGCTGCCTGCCTGCCTCCTTTGGCCCGCTAGCTGTAACAGTACAGTATTATCACGCCCATTCATTCGTACTCGGACTGCGTTGGTACAGTACCCACCCTCTCGATGCATTGTCTCTCTTGCCGTTGAGCGCGCGATTGGTTCCTATCGCAAGAATTGTTCTACGGGATACTGGAATTGATTATGGACCGTGTTTGCGATTGAACGAACATGGGGCTGGCTCGGATCTTCGCGCGCACCAGCTGGTTTGACAGGGGACAAGACGCAGCCGCCGGTCCGGCCGCCGCATCGCATTCCCATTCCCATTCCCCAGAGGATCGATAAGATCCCGCATGTCCGTCCACATAGTGGACCGTGCTTTTAACTAGAAAGCGCGCGGCGTGACGTCATGGGTGCTGGTGGCCACCACACGCTCGCCGCTTCCATGGATCGTGTGTGGGTGCCCGAATGTATACAGTAAGGAACCCGTGTGAAATGATCATCTATGTGGTTTATGACGCGTGCGTGCCGCTCTTATCATGCCGCGCCGGCTATAAATACGGATCTTCTTCCCATGCTTGGCCTGTTATGCTATGCGCGGTCGGGGGGAGGAGGTGCTCGCCCTCGCCTGCGCCCATGGCGCCTGCGGGGCCCAGCTCCTGTCCTCTCCGCGCGCACGTCTACACTGTACTGTACTTGCCGCTTGGAAGGAACGTGCTGGTCTGCGTCGGGCGGCGCGGCGCGGCGCGCTTCGACCACACGCCGCCGCACACGCCGCCGCGCGGTCTCCCCTCGGGGGACGAGAGCTTGGACCGAAGGGGGGCGGATCGCAATCCGTGGGGCCGAACGCTCTCTCGATGCCGCTCGGTCCTGCTGTCGGGTGTCTATAGGCAAAGCCACGAGTCCAGGGCTGGTCCATCCGACCCCTCGCGCCCTTCGCCAAGGCAAGGGCGCACTGGCCCGGGTCGCGGTAGCTGGCTGGCTGGCTACGCGAGTGTAAAGTGCCGCTCGCCGCTTTACCGCATTTTCCAGTCGAACATGGCGACCGCGTCCTCCTGGATCGTGCCGAGCTTGCCAAAGTGGTACTTGCGCGCGCTGATCCAGCGGTTCGCCTGCCGCGAGTGCAGCGGCAGCACGGACGCGTCCTTGTCGTCGTCGTCCCAGCCGCGCGCGACCTTGTAGACCACGACGAGCAGCACCGACACGACGAAGACCGTGCCGGCGAGCATGAGCATCTCGGCCTCGTTCACGTCATGGCCAAAGGCGTTCGACGAGCCAAACACGACAATCATCTCGCCTCCTCCGCAGCGGCTTGCGTCGGCGTGGGAAGAGGTGGAGAAGTGAGCGGGCCGCCGTCGAGCTCCACTTGCGCTTGCTCAACCCCTTGCTGAACCCCTTGCTCGGTCGGTTCGGTTTCTTCCAGCAGCAGCAGCAGCAGCAGCAGCGGCCTTTCCGGTTCAATCGATCGGTCGGTCGGTCGGTCGGTTCCTTCCGCTGATTTCGTGGAAATGCGAGGAATAGAGCGCGCCGGCGCGCTCCAACTGGCGGAAGGAGGCGAGGAGGAATGCGCGTCAGTCCACCGATGGAGTCCAGAGCTGTGCCGCAGGGCCTCCGGGCGTCGTAGTGATGATCTGTGCGAGCGAAAATTCGCGTGTGCGATTTACGGCCAAGGGTTCTTCTCCTCCTCACTCAGTGAGACTATGAGACCTTCATTCCGAGAACGAAACCTACCCGCACCTCTACAGGACAACCCTAAATATTGACGCCGTAATCTTTCAGGTCGCAGGTTTGACATTGACACCCGGAAACCAAACAGCTTGCGATTTGTATGATGTTTACATCTACATTGATAATTGAGGCTAGGGGTATATATTACTTCTTGATCGTTTTGTAAGAAAAAAATCGGTGCAAAATAAAAAGATAGAAAAATAAATTTATGCGGTTTCTTACGCCGATGTACAGTCGATGGATTGGATTGCGGATTTCACGTTTAGTACCGGTAAGACAAAGTTGTTGAAATTGCATGAAATAAAGCATAATTTGTGTTATATTTACTGCCAATCACATCCATACACGGCTTTGAAAGAATTCGCTACTAATTTCTGTCAGTTATTATTGTACCGCATTTTATACTGAGTGTGCTCTTTGATCAGTTTCATGGATCCTGGGCGTGTGGTTGTAACAAAGGATTCAGTATCCAACTCTTGTGACAGATTTAATTAGCTAAAAACTTACGGTCCACCCTCTCGTTGGGTGTCGCAATTCTGGATTATGTACTAAAGCCGTTTATCTTTGGTTTCGTATGTTTTCTCAAATTGCTGCGTGATCGCAAATCTGCTGTTTGTAATTTACGATGCAATAAAAATCGTTGATAGCAACGATGTGAGGCGTCAGGATGTGATTCGCTAAAATTCGGCAGTGATCGAAAAAGCCATCCATCCACATTGGAATGCGTCGGACTGACCCGCTGATTTGTGCAGGGCGCACGCCAGCTTGAAGCCATTTCCATGCTTTATTCAAGACAAACGCCGCGATATGGGTGATTGGATGGACGTGCGCAGCTGCTCATGGTGGCAGTGAAGCTCAGTTGCAGACCTTTCGCACATTGAAGGCGAGCCAATCGATTGATTGTCTATGCACATGAACTGCAAGTGTGCCGTGTCGTTCTATCTGCAATATCGTTCGTCCGAGGTTCATGGCTCTCCAGCCGAAGTTCTGCTTCTCGTGGACGTTGGTGTAGAGAATCCCACAAAGGGTCCGCAGCCCCCCTCACTACTGGTTGCGCTTCTGCTGCGCCTTGTGCGCCTCGCCTTCTTCGTAGCACTTGCGAAACAGGTCCCATTCCTGCCAATAGGCAATCCATCAACGTCAACGCCACTCATGCGCGCCGTACACCTACGTAGCTTCGCTCGGTCGATGCCCAGACTGGCGGCTCCAGTAGTAGTACAGTAGTAGTAGTAATACGCGCGCCACGCACCTCCGTGCACGCCGACACGCGCCCGCTGTGCTGCTTCATGCACTCTGGTCGCCGTCCAGTGCGTCGAAGGCGAGTCGTATGTATCCTCAGCCGCCCGCCCTGAACCTATTCAATAGAAAGCAGCAACAAGTGGCAGCGACGCACCATCGACGGCCCGGTAGGAGGCCTCGCAGCCCGTGTTCTCGACCGCGCTCGCGTGGCGCGTGGCGTCCCCAGGCTTGCACGTCACGCACGGCGTCGGCATTGGAGCGCTTCTTCACCAACTTGGACTCTGATTGTGGCCGGTCAGGTGTCACTCAGACTCAGACACGCCATCATCTGATTCAGTTTCTGAGAATCACCACAACCCACCCTTGGCTTTACGTTTCACTTGCGCTTTGTATCCACAAGAATCAGTCCGACGCCTTCCTTTTCCGCAAACCCCACGACGGACTGAACTCTCTCTCTCTCTTATTGAGCGATCGACAACACAGACCAAGAAGAGCAAAGCTGCCGATATTGACGCCACTACCTACCTACCTACCTACCTCCACCCTCGCGACGCTGTCGCTGCGCCGCCACCAGCGCGTCCGTCGCTCTCTCTCTTTCCCTCTCTTTGCACTCAACGAAGACCAAGCATGAGCGTCCAGTGGGAGGACTCGGAGCTCGAGGACAGTCCGCGCGACGACGTGAGCTCCATGTTCAGCAACAGCCCGAACGCCGCCAGCCACAAGCCGCACATCCCCAACAGCCACCCGCCCATGGCCATGGCGCGCGCCGGGTCGTCGCTTGCGAGCGACGACGTGGAGGACGTGGACGGCGACATGGCGTCCTTCTACGGCCACCCCATGACCCACGGACGCCCCGCGGCGGCCTCGAACGCCGCGCGCTTCCAGGACGTGCCGGTGCAGCTGGTGCCCGAGCTCTCGGGGCGCCACCCGCGCGAGAGCAACGCGGCGCTGGCGGCCAAGCGCGCGGTGATCCGGCGCATCCAGGAGGACTCGATGCAGCAGGTGGCCATGCGCTGCCAGGCCGTGCTGGTGCGCGGCACGTCGGGCCGCTACTTCGTCTACCACGTGGAGCTCACGAGCGACTACTACAAGCAGCGCTGGGTCGTCTGCAAGCGCTACTCGGAGGTCCACCGGCTGCGCAAAAGGGTGCTCGACAAGCTCGCGGCGCACAAGAAGAGCCGCGGCTGCCGCGCCTGCGCGCGCGTCGGCGCGCACCTCAGGTCGCTGCGCTTCCCCAAGCGCGTGGCGCTCTTCAAGGACCCGTCGGCGCTCGTGGCCAAGCGCACGTCCGGGCTCGAGGACTTCCTCGTCGCGCTCTGCCAGTACCTGGGCGGCGGGCAGGACCACGGCGCCGGCGCCGACATTGGCGCCGACGGAGCGCAAGCGACCGACTTTGACGTGTGCGCCGAGATCACGTCCACGCGCTTCCTCCTCAAGGAGTTCCTGCAGTTCCCGCTCGCGCACGAGTGCCAGCACGTGCGCGCCATCCGGCAGCTCAAGTACGTCGACCCGCGGGACGTGCAGGTCGACACGCAGACGTGCCCCATCTGCCTCTGCGAGTGGAATGAGCTCGACGGGCACCAGCTCGTGCTCTCGCCCTGCGGACACTTTTTCCACGCCCACTGCATCAACGAGTGGTACCGCACGCGCTTCGACTGCCCCATGTGCCGCACCATCGCCGGCAGCTAGCGATACACGCAGCTACCGCTACAGCCACACGCAAGCGACCTGCCTAGTTTGTTCTACCGAGTACCAGGCGTCGCGAGTCGTCAAGCGGAGCAGCACTTCCTCCAGGCCAGTGTCGTGAGTGAGGTCCTCCATCAGTGAGAGCATGCCGTCTTTATCTCCAGCCACCACCACTCTACGGACGTACGTGCTTGTCGACTGCATGCACGTACGTCCCCCCATCCTTCCCTCCTCCTCCTCCCTTGCCGTCGCTCTCCGTCCGTCTATCACTCGTCCTCCTCCTCCTCCTCCTCGGGCTCCTTGTCCATCGACATGTCCGCGTCCATGGCGAACCGCTGGACGTCAAACTGCTGCGCGCGGAACTCGTCGAGCAGCTCCTCTCCGCCGTCCTTGCCGACGATCACCACGCTCGCCTGCGCCTCCTCCTCTCCCCTGTCCTTGGCCCCGAGGAAGAGCCGCTGCGCCGCGTCCATGAGCTGCGCGCGCGTCACGCCCAGGTACTGCTCGCGCCGGCGCTGGCGCATGTCGTTCGACACGCCGCGCAGGAAGGCCATCTTGCCCTTGCCCGCCGGCGTCTTGGGCGCGTCGACGCTCGCGAAGATGGACAGCAGCGCCTCCTGCACGTCTCGGTCCGAGAAGGCGCCGTCGCACGCGAAGGCCTGCGCGCCGGCGAACGCCTCAAGCGTGCGCCACGTGTTGGGGTCGTAGTGCGAGCTCAGCGACAGCGAGCCCTCGCCTTGGGCGACGCCCGCGCCGTAGGCGCCGCCCTGCTCGCGCACCTGCTGGTGCACGTAGCACGACGACAGGATCTGCGCGAGCACCGTGAGCGGCACGTGGTCCTCGTGCGCGAACGACACGGACGGCAGCGTTTGCACCACAAAGTTGACCGACACGGGGAACGCGAAGTAGCTCTTGCGCGACGCCGGCAGCTGGCGCAGCAGCGTCGACGCCATGTCCTCACCCGAAGGCACGACCGCCGCGGGCAGCGCGTCTGCGTGAGCCGCCGCCAGCGGCTCGATCAGCCTGGACGCGAGCGACGCCTCGACCTGGGCGCGCAGCTTGTCCTCCGTCACCACCGACACGCGCAGGTTCCGCGGCGAGAAGACGCGGCGCGCCATGTCGGCGAGCACCACAGCGAGCTGGCGCAGCTCCTCGTCCGAGCTCTTGGCCCAGCGCTGCAGCTGCTGGATCTGCGCCAGCCCGCCGTAGAGCTCGTGGAAGAGCGCCGCGTCCGTGAGGCCGACGCGCGAGCGCGTGCCCGCGAGCGACGCGCCCGCGGACGAGATGGAGCTGCTCGCGTTTGCCGCGCTCATCTGCAGCAGGATGCGCAGCTGGCCGAGGTTCTCGGGCGACAGGAACTGCGTGTCGACCATGAGCTCGTGCAGCAGGGCCAGCGCCTCGTCGACCTTGTGCGGCAGGCACATGGTCGACACGAGCAGGCCCTGCTGGCTGCGGGCATGCCGCGCGTCCGTGAGCGACGGGTGCGACAGCGCCGAGACTGACACGCCGCCGCTGCAGTTCTGCACGGCCGTCGGCAGCACGTCGTAGGGCAGCCGCGAGGTGCCGAGCGCGCCAAAGACCGTCGTGAACACGTTGGCGTACGCGTGGTACTCGCGCGGGATGCACGCGGTCGTGTCGAACAGCAGTCGCAGGTACGTGATCTCGTTGGTCGTCGGCACGTCCACGAACTCGACGGGCACGCCGCGCACGCTCGTGTGCTCGATCACGTCCGCGTTGCTCGGCTCGTGCACGGGGATGTCGGCGAGCGTCAGCGTCGGGAGGCACTCGACCGGCTGCTCCTCCTGCTGGTGCGCGTCCAGCTCCTTCGTGACGCGTCGGATGCGGTCCAGGTCGTCGCTCGTCAGGGTCTCAAGGACCTGTGCGAGCCCCTGCTTCTCGAGCGCTTCTTGCCGCGCGACGTACTCGCTCGTGGGCAGCATGAGCAGCTTGACCTGCTTGGTGCGGCCGTCCAAGAGGTACCTGTCAATGTACGCCTCGAGGAATCTCGGGTCGCTCGCCATGCCGTCGTGCAGCCGCGTGAGCAGCGGGTTGAGCGCCAGGTTGTCCATCAGGTCGCCCTTGTGCGCCCACACGGAGCTGAGTCCGTGCATGAGCGACAGCCCAAAGTTGCCCACGATGTGCTTGAGACTCAGCTCGAGCTGGTGAAGCAGTCCGTCGACGCGCTCGCGCTCAAATCCGTCCGTGACGACCTGGCGGAGCGCCTGCTGCACGGCGGCCTCGATCGTGGGGATGGCCGCCTCGCCCTCGAAGCCCTCGACGCCGACGCCAAAGGTGCAGTAGTACGTCGACGTGTCGAAGCCCGTGTTGACCGAAAAGTCTTGCGCGAGCCCAGAGGCGATCAGAGCCTTGTACAGCGGCGACGACGGCCCGTTCGTGAGCAAGTAGCCCACGACGCGCAGCACGAACGTCTCGAACGCGTCCGTCGAGCGCACGTCGACGAACTTGGACGCGCAGTACTTGATGTTGGGGTCCACTGCCGCCGCCGTGGCAGCGCTGCTGCTACTGTCACCGCCGCCGCCGCTCGTCATGTTGCTCGAAGGTCCCTCGATGACGATCAGCGCGTCGTCGTCGGTCGACGGGTCCGCGTCCGCCTTGAAGATGCTGAAGCCTGGAGTGTCGACGCGCGTCTTGGCCGAGGCCTCGCCGTAGTCAAAGTGGCTCAGCACGTGCTGGTCCAGGTACGCGAGGTTGTCCGTGAGTGGCAGGTCGCCGTACGAGTAGAAGCAGCAGTTGGACGGGTGGTAGTGCGTCGCATGGAAGCGGCGCAGCTCCTCGTACGTCAGTTCGGGGATGTGGCGCGGATCGCCGCCGCTCACGTGCTCGTAGACGGACCCGCGGAGCAGCTCGCGCTGCAGCGCCGTCGCGAACTGGTTGTTGCTGTCCGACAGCACGCCCTTCATCTCGTTGAGCACGACGCCCTTGCGCTCGAGCTGCGGGGAGGCCTCGCCGCCGGCGCCGGTGGGGGCGAGCGCGAGCCGGTGGCCCTCCTGCAGGAAGTCGTGCTCGCGCAGGTTGGGGAAGAAGACGGCGTCCAGGTAGACGCTGCGCAGGTTGGCGTAGTCGGTCGCGTTCGTGGTCGAGAAGGGGTACATGGTGTGGTCGTAGCCCGTGAGCGCGTTCATGTACGTGTTAAGGCTGCGCTTGATCATGTTGAAGAACGGGTCACGCACGGGGAAGCGCCGCGAGCCGCACAGCGTCGTGTGCTCCAGTATGTGCGCCACGCCGTTGGAGCTCGCCGGCGGCGTGCGGAACAGCACGCTGAACACGTTGTTGGCGTCCTGCGCGTCGATGTGCAGGTACGTCGCGCCCGTGCGCGCGTGCGTCAGCTCCAGCGCCTCCACGTTGTACTCGGGCACCACGGCCTTGCGCTGTAGCGTGAAGTTGTGGTACGTCTCGCCCACCCGCAGCGCCGCGCAGCCGCCCCCTCGCTCGACCGCCGGCGTCGACGTCGATGCCGACGTGCTCACTCCGCGAGGCGTATCTCTGCGAATACCGGGCGTAAAAGCGCCAGAAGCGCGTGTATGTGCGCGCAGGAGGGTGCGCGAGGCGTCTGTGAAGCTCAAAGCGGTGCCGCGCATCGCCGAGACGCGCCGCGAGGCCGCCGCGGCCGCCGAGCCAAGCCCATGCCGCAACATTGCCTTCTCGATGAGCTGTAGGCTTGATGGCCAGTTGAATATTAGCCAACCAGGTGATGGGTGGCGTATCGAACCGCCGAAATACCGGTACTGGAACCGGTATAGATGGACTTCAACAACTACCGCAGAAGAGATACAATAGGCAGGCTTTGATAGCTGAAGGATTATTATCCTTTTTAAGCACTAAAACATGATATGGATATGCTAGTACTATAATATTATCTGGTTACCATTGACAGCTGTTTCAAAAGCACTACAGTAACAATTGATCTAGTCGGATAGTACTAGTAAATGATATTATTATAGGAATGATATATTCGAACCGGAGAACGTGTTGAAGTTGAAGCTTTCGTTGTGGAAGTGCATAAGACTTACGGAGGACGAATCCTTCCCAAAAACACATTCACTTGCCTCTCTAGAACGTATTCAGTGTGAAGGCCATCATTTTGTGATGTACTCATGCAACCACATTAACAGCAGTCAGTGGCGCTGTTTCCATCGGTGGCACTGCTGGCTCGGCTCTGGCTGGGCAGAAGTATGTCCACGGCTT
>JAADXZ010000238.1:0-30855 GCA_023338055.1 Phytopythium mirpurense | reverse complement strand
CTCTCTCTCTCTCTCTCTCTCTCTCCCTCATCTTCTGCAGTGCTAATGTGCTCAAGCAAATATGGCTTTAAGCGTTCAACCCGTGTTCAATCCGTGTTGTCGAAGCCGCTCGCCACGCAAGGAGATCATTCGCAGGCGTCGATACATCGCTGTTGCTTTAAGGGCCTAAAAGTTTCCACTTTCCATCCATATTAAAAGTAAGATTACACATAGTGCGGAAACTTGGTGCGGCGCAGAGCAGTCGTGCTCATTATTGCTTCAAAACGGAAAGCCTGCTCTGATTGTACGCATGAGGCTCACCATCCAAGACAAGAAGCGCGTGCTCGCGCAATGGTTTGATGTAGCCGGCGCGATGACGCAAAAGGAGTTCTGCCGGAGCTGCAACCCACCGCTGCAGCCGCCAACTCTAAACAAGTGGCTCAAGAGCAGCGACGTAATCATGAGGACGAGTGACAGCAAGATGTATCGGCAGCGCGCGGAAAAGCACGGCGACAGCAAGGCCAGAGCAGAGCGCTTCGTAGTGAACGCCATTCAAGCGGAGCGGCAGCTCTTCCCTGCGGATTTAATTCGAGTGGTCCAGCAAAGGTGGCCAGAGCTCCTGGCAAGATCCAATTCCTACAATAGCTGGGACCAATGTTGCCGCCGGTTAGTCGCCGATGCGGTGGCATGCCTGAGAGCGTCTGACAATTTGCCAGAAGCAGGCACATTACCGACGCCGTTGGTGCCACCGGCGCCACAGGCGCCGCCGCAGATGCCAATGGTGCTGTCAGCGCCGCCAACGCCTCGAAGCGTGGCTGTTGCGTCGGTCGAAGCCGGCGACGCTTGGAGAAACGACTATGAACATCAAGATCACCTAAGCTTCGTCGGATGTGACAAAGCCAGTGTGATCGAGAACGTGGCTGATGCAGGCTGCGAGTGCTCAGGTGTGTCTGGATTGCTTGTGATGAGAGAGTCCGCAAGATTCAAACAGAGCTTGTCAATAACCGATAGACAACTGCGGCGACCTGTGCTACAACCGCTTGATGTCGATCGAGTGCACCGTTGAATGCTGCTCTCTAGTGCATTGCGCGAATCGAGCTCTTCAAGACGGCCGGTCGCAATGGCGTGAGCTCGTCGAAGTCGTGCGATTTGAAGGGACAGGTTTCGGGCTACGAGCGCGCTTGGACATTCCAGCGTCCACTTTCATCTGTGAGTACACGGGAGAGTATATGCGGACTCGAGACTACCGTCGCCGCCGCGCCTTGGAAATGCGCGAGACGCCAGGTGACCAGCGCTCGTTCTTTGTCGACATCGACGGTCGATACGGCATCGATGCGCGTCGACGAGGCAACTTTTCGCGCTTCTTAAACCACTCGTGCCGCCCGAACACCGACGCCGTCAAGTGGGTCGTAAATGGGATCACTCGTATAGCGGTAACGACAAAAGCGCCCGTGCTGCGTGGCCAAGAGCTGACATTCCATTACGGAGACAAACTTGGGTTAGTATGTGCGTGCCCACGATGCACGGAGGATCAGTAGGTAAACTAAGACCGAGTGCATTGATCAGCGGAGAACGCGCTTAATGTCAACGAGTTCCTACATCTACTCAGGTATTTCAGCGTCATTGGCCAGCGAGAACGAATGGACGTAGCCTACAGGCGAGCCATCGTTGTTCTGCAGCCCAAACACGTGTCCAATTCTATACGAGCACCCTGCACAAGTGCATTAGCTTCGATACAGAGAACTTGCGCACATATACCGCAAATCAATGCTGAAAACGCACCTGGCGTCAACATGTCGGTGTCAAATCGGACCGGATTCGAGTCAAATGCCATAACGAGGCGGAAATGTTCGTGGCCGACGCCTCCATCGTCATCCACGTCCACAAACAGCATTTCGTCGCTACACCGTGTGCCTGTAATCTCGCACAGCCTGTCAATGGCGTTGATCGTCACGGTGAGCAGTAGCGCGGCGCGTATCAAAAATCACGTACCGTGCCACACGCGCTCCCACGCAACGAAGCGGAGGTGAATCGCGACTGTCCGGCCGTGCTCCGGAGGCTCTGCCGCGAGCTCGCTCACCTCTCTGATGGTCTCGAGGAACCGCTCGGTCGGCGCGTACACGCCCTCGTTATTAGCCATGGCGGCACTTGCTTCTTTAATAGAGAATTTGGATAACCTCCGGCCTGAGCCGGGTGTAAGCAACCACAAGCTGGCGCCATACGGGCACTTCATTACGCTTGGCCCGCTTGCCTATACGGTCCGGGGATTGATCCCTGGACCTTCCGGATCTGAGCCGTGGTTATAACCACTCGAGCACCAGACTCGGTTGCTTCTTTAATAGAGCGGACGAGCTGCAAAGTGAGACCATACAATAAGACAAGAAAATAAATAATAGTTGCAGGACGCCAGAATGAAGATTTACGCAAGATTTTGCGTATACCACTTCATTTAGACTAGAATACACCAAATTGCTAATAATGTGTACCACGCTAATATTGAACGGAGAATATCAAGCGAATATAATGGGGCGGCGGGGTAAGGTGGTTCTCCACCTTAAATCGGGAACCCAGTCCCAGCGGCCTTTAGGGCGGATGGACAGCTACCTTGTAAAGTTTATTGTTGGGTGGTAGCGCCAGTTTATAGTATAAACTCGCGCTACCACCCAACAATCGATCTTGTCGGTTGGTGTCGATAGTCCCATCCGATGGATTTTCACAATCTGTACCGCATACCGTACTGTAGTATAAACAACCGGTATCATACTGTTGTATAGCTTTACAACCGGTACTTTAGGAGTGATGGTCAGTCCAGTAGATCGCGAAAGGCCGCGGAGCCATTGACTGACGCGCATGATCGGGACCGCACACCGGATCCCTCGCTCTCCCCGCGCTCCGCTCCAGACCCATGGCGGAGGCCCCGCGCGGCGTCTGGCTGCTCGTGCAGGCGCCAGACGAGGCCGCGGACCGCTGCCACCTGTTCACGGGCCTGTTCGCCCGCCTGCTGCAGCTGGCGCTCGCCTGCTGGTCCGTCTTCCTGCTCTACGTCAAGCGCCAGCTCGAGTTCCCCAAGCGCCCGCTCCGGGTGCGAAAGACCCCGCGCCCTTCCATCACCACTGCTGCGGCCAATGCGCTAGCTCAGCTCTTCGTATAGCGCTGACTGTAAGCTGTCGCTTTGGCTCCAGGTCTGGGTCTTTGACGTGTGCAAGCAGTGCCTTGCGGCGCTCTTCCTACACTGCGGCAGCATCCTCACCGCCATCCTGCTGGTCCAGCGAGACGACCACCAAGCGCCGAACGACGAGGTGAGCGCGTACTCCAAAACCCCTTATCGCAGTGCAACTCGCCGTCTGACGCCCCTATCTTCCGAGCCAGTGCGGCCTCTACTTCTTCACCTTTATGCTGGACGTGACGTGGGGACTGGCACTCGTCGTGCTGCTCCTGCGAAGCGTCCACGCGCTGGCGGAGCGCTTCCACTGGGATAGCATCGTCGAGTGTGGCTACTACGGTGACCCACCGCAGTGGCGTGTGTGGTGGCGGCAAGCCGTGGCCTACGGGGCTGTCGTCGGCGCCATGAAGGCGCTCAACACGCTGCTGCTGTGGCTGCTCTACCCGTGGCTCGCGCCCGTGTCGACGCGCCTCTTCCAGGCCTTCTCGCGCCACCGACACCTCGAGCTGTCGGTCGTCATGATCCTCGTCCCGGGGCTCTGCAACGCTCTCCAGTTCTGGGTACGAGGAGCGCCAACTAACCACGGCGTTGGCTCTCGTCTCTCTCTAACTGAAAGCGCGGACCGATGTCTTGCTTGTCCCATGAATGGCCACCCAGGTCATGGACTCGTTCCTCAAGACGAGCGCCGAGCACTGGGGGTACAAGCTCGAGACTGGCTCGCCCGACGAAAAGTTCTGGATCCAGCGCGCCGTGCTGCCGTCCTTGGGATTCCCCCGGTCGCTCACGCCACCAATACCAGAGCAGCCGACCGTCACGTCCCCACTATAGCAGCCGCCGCGTCCAGAGCCTCAACAGAGCCGAACGACCCGCCAGCGCTTCCCCACTAGCCATTAGCAGCGCTCCAGGGCGACGCACGACCCGCCGGTAATGTGATTTAGGTACGCGCATCTATCCTTTTTCCCTGCCAATTCCACGCGCCACCCGGGCCAATTCCTCATGCAAAGCAGACGCTTCCACCTTTCCAACTCCCAGCTCCGGTCAGTCACGTGTCCAGGCCGTGGCGCTCGCGCTGAAGCTGCTCTCGCCGCTGCTGGATCAGCTCGTCGACAGTCAGCGCCGCGCCTTCGCTTGGCTTCTCCAACGAGGTCGACGACGCGCGCCCGCGGTCCTCCTGGTACGTGCTGAACGTCGAGCTGGCCGTCAACGATGAGCGCGAGCTGGACAAGGAGGGCGGCGACGCGACGCCCGCGCTCTCCTCCTTGTCCTCCCACGCAGCTCCGCTCCGCTTGGGCGTCTCCATACCGGGCGTGCTGGCGCTAGGGGCATTGCTACCGGCACCGGAGCCTACGACCGCGTGGCCGCCGGCGTCGGCGTTGCGCAGAGCGAGGATGGACGCGTTGACGAGTCGCTGGAGCGCGTGCACCTCGCGCGCGAGCCACGTCGCGGGCTCTCCGAGCCTCGCCGCGCCGCCCGCGGACTGCAGCGTGGCCTCGGACGCCTCGCTGATGGCCGTCACGAGCGCCTTGATCTTGTGCTCCATGATGGTCTGCACTGCGCGCCGCTCCTTGACGAGCGTCTCGCATCGCCCTTGAAGCTCCCGAGCGCGGACAGCGTTGTCGCCGGGTGGGAGGCCGTCCCGCAGCCGCTGGTTCTCCAAAGTCAGCGCCTCTAGCTGTCGCTGGAGTTGGTCCATGCGCTTGGCAGCGTCTCCGGTCGCCGCGCCGTTGCTGCCGACCCCGGACGCCTTGAGCCGCGCCTCGAGCTCGACCTGCACGCGCTTCTCGAGGCGCTCACGCAGCAGAAACTCGACCGAGACCTTCTCCGACTTGACCTCCTCGAGCTCCTTGGCCATGCGCGTCTGCTCCACGCTCTGCGCGTCCACGAGCGCCTTGAGCTCCTGGATCTTCTCCTCCGCCGACAGCAGTACCGAGCCGGCTCCACTGCCTCCTGCAGCCGACGAAGCGCCCGAGAGTGGCAACACGCTCGCGCTGGAGCTCGCGTTGTTGCTCATGATGACCTGCTCATTGTCGTGCGGCCGGAACTGCCGGTGCGTGATCAGCAGCTCAGGCGCTAGGCGAGCCATTGCCGGTGACCCAGACGAGGACGATGGAGCGCCCGCCCAGTCGCCGAGCGCCTTGACGAGCTCGGCGCTGCTCTTGCCCGGCGAGCTCGCGCTGTGCTCCATCGTGACGCGCTGCAGGTGGATCAGGTGCGCCGTCTTCTCGTCCAGCTTCTCCTCGAGCGCCTTCTGCTGCCGGTCGCTCGCGTCCAGCTCGTCCTGCAGCGCCGTGATCTGCTCGTCGCGCTCGTTCAGCCGCTGCGTGAGCGCGATCATGATGTCTCGCTGCTTGAGCAGCAGCTGCTTGTACCGGTCCACCTGCGCCTTCTCCTCCTCGATCGTCTCGCGCTCCTTCTCCAGGTCGGCTAGTCGGCACTCGTACTCCTTCCGGATCCGCTCCTGGTGCTCCCGGATCGCCTCTCGGATCAGCGGGTCCTCCGTGTCAACGACAGCGCCAGCTATACCTCCACTGCCGCCCTCCAACGACGCGGCGCTCGAGGACGCGAGTAACCCCGCGCCCGCGTCCGCCGCGAGCAGCCCGGCCCCTGGCCGTCGCTGGTTACTCATGAGCATCTGCGACGTGAGCATCGAGATGCGCTGCTCGAGCTTCTTCTTCTCCTCCTTCTCGCGCATAAACTCCCGCGAGCGCTCCTCGAGCGCGCGGATGGCCGCCATCTTGTCCTCCTCGGCGCGCCGGCGCTGCTCGTCGAGCTCGAGCAGCCGGCGCTTGTCGACCACGTTGCGCGACTTTTCCTCGAGCTCGGCGCGCAGCCGCTTGAGCTCGCGCTCGTACTTGCGCAGCAGCGACTTCTGGTCCAGGTCCTCGTTCACACGCGCCTCGTTCTTGATGTGCTTGGCGCGGTTGGCGAACTTGAGCGTCGAGAGCGACTCGGTCATGGCCTCGAGCGCCGGCGAGATCATGGCCATCATGGTCGTCTTGCAGTTGCCGCCCAGCGAGTCCTCCAAGATGCGCGTCAGCTTCGAGTCGCGGTACGGGATGTGCTGCCGCCCGCGCGCGTCCGTCAGCGCCGAGATGACGTTGCCCAGCGCCGAGAGCGACTGGTTGATCTTCTTGCTCTCCTCCAGCCGCTGGCCCGTTGCGCCCGACAGACGCACGCGCTCCGAGCCCGCCAGGTCCACGAGGTTGAGCTTGCCCACCTTGAAGCTCTGCCGGATCATCGACTCGAGCTTCGGGTGCAGCGCCACGGGGCCCGGCGCCGTGGAGCTCCCCGCCTTGCCGGCCTTGCCGCTAGTCGCGTTCGTACGGCTCCCGGAGCCGTCCGCGTGGCCGTGGCCGTGCCGCGCCTGGTAGGCGTTGACGAGCGCCGTGAAGTCCTCGGGCGCCACCTCGCGGCCGTTGGCGTCCACGTAGGACGTGCGGCTCTGCTCGGCGATGATGATGAACACGGCGTGGCTGCGGGACGAGAGCTCGTTCATTTTGGTGCTGCCGGTCGCGCGCATGGCGCCGCCGCGCTCCATGAGCCCATAGATCTCCTCGGGCGAGCGCACGACCCACTCGGAGAGCCCCTCGACGAAGACGCCGCGCTTCTTGTCCTCGCGGATCGTCAGGTTGGCGCGCTCGGGCTTGAGCAGGTCCGAGATGGACTCGTTGTAGATCTGCAGGTACGACGCGCGCACGAGGAACCGCCGGCGCGCCGACACGTTGGCCTGGATGTGCAGAAAGATCTGCTCGATCGCGCGAGGGATGATGCCGCGCTCCTCGACCGCGTTGGCGCTAATGGAGATGCTGCTGCTGCTACTGCTGCTGCTGGTACTGCTGCTGTTGCCGCTGTTGAAGCCTTCCATCGTGTACGTCTTGCCCGTGCCCGTCTGGCCGTAGGCAAAGATGGTCGCGTTGTAGCCCTCGAGCGAGGACTCGACCACGGCCTTGGCCGTGTTCTCGTACACGGCGCGCTGCGTGCAGTGCTGGTCGTACACGTGGTCGAACGAGAACACGTGGTGTCCGTAGGCGGCGGACAGCGGCGACGGCGCCGCCAGCGCCATGGCGTCCGCGTCGCCATCCTCTGCGTGGGCGTCTCCGCCATGGCCACTGCCGCTGCCACTGCCGCTGCCACTGCCGCTGCCACTGCCGCTGCCGCTGTTGTAGCCGGTGGCGAGCGCGCTCGGGTTCTCCGACACGGTCAGCACGTGGCCGGACGCGTCGACGCCAATGACGTTCTGGAACGGGTGGTCGCCGTGCAGCTCTCGCGGCAGCGGCGGCCGCACGCGGATGACGACCTTGAAGTTGCTTCCGCGCTGCGAGTGCGGCTGCGAGTGCGCGTGGCCAGAGCTGAGGAGGCCGTGGCTGGCGCCGCTGCTGCTGCTGTAGCTGAAGGCGCTGCCGCTCGCCGAGGGCGCGGCCGACGAGGTGTCCGACACGTTGGAGGACGTCTCATCGTCCCCCGCGGCGGCTCCGCGCGAGTGGAAGGCGTTGGCGACGGCGGCGCGCTGCAGGCTCGGGTGGAGCCCGCCGAAGGTACTGGGGGCCACAGCACTTGGAGAGGAGGACGAGACGGGCGGGTACCCGCTGTGCGCTGGCAGCTGCTGGTGGTACGGAGGCGGGTGCTGCAGGAGCCCCTGCTGCTGCTGCTGCTGCTGCTGCTGTTGGGAGCCAAGGGACGAGCGCCGGGAAGCCGCCGCCGAGTGCGGAGAGGAGCGAGCGCTGCCGCCTCCGTAGCTGCTCGCGGAGACCAAGGCCGACACGTTGACGCTCACGCGCGGCGTGCTCCGGGTCGACGCGGCCACGGGCGTCCGCGGACTGCGAGAGAAGCCGCCGCTGCCGTTGCCGCCGCGAAGACTCGCGCTAAAGTCGCTCGTGCCCTTCATGCGCTTGAGGAAAGCAAGGGGGGCGAGTGAGCACGCAGACAGACAGAGCGTGAGGACCGGGAGGAGGCGGCGATTGGGAGGGATCAGGGCGGTGCGACGTGGACACGTACCGTGAGTGAGGAGCGCGACTGGTGCCGACTGGCGCCTTTTGGTCGGTCGTTACGCTAGCTTGCTCTCGCTCCTGGCTCCTGGCTCCTGGCTCCGTGGCGCACGCACGCAGTCAGCTCGTACACAGTCCATGACGACGCGGCGGTGGGCTTCCTCATCCAATCTATTCGCTCCCTCGCCCTTCTTCTTCGTACACATGGATGGCCAACGGTCAGCCCCCTCCGTCCCCTTGCTCGCCCGCCTTGTGGTCGGCCGGCAGAGCCGCTGGCCCACTCCGCCAGCCCCTCCAGCAGCCACCTAGTGGCCCTTGAGCGAGAGCGTGAGCTTGATGTTCATGGCGGCGAGCTCGTTGGCCAGGTACCGGAACACGTAGGGCATGGCGACGGGCTGGCACTGGTCGCCGCGCCGGCACTTGATGCAGAACCACTGCGTCTTGGCGCGCGCGGCCATGGCGAGCTCGCTCTGTCCGGCGGCCTCGACGCTGGCGCGCTGCGTGGCGTTGGAGAGCAGCGAGCCGCAGCCCGTGCAGACGGTGGCGACGTGCTTGTCCGAGCAGTTGAGCAGCCGGTCCTGCAGCAAAAAGGCGCAGCCGTGGGCCAGCAGCGAGTCGCGCTCCATCTCGCCGAAGCGGATGCCGCCGCCCTTCTTGCGGCCCTTGACGGGCTGGCGTGTGAGCGAGTTCATGGGCCCGGTCGCGCGCACCTGGCTCTTGTCGCTCACCATGTGGCGCAGGCGCTGGTAGTAGACGACGCCAATGTAAATGTCGGCGTGCATGACGGTGCCCGAGACGCCCGAGTAGAGCGGCTCGCTGCCCATGTAGTTGTACCCGTGGGCCTGCAGCTGCGCGCCAAAGTGGTCGACCACGCGCTCGCGCTCGCTGAACTGGAAGGGCGTCGCGTCCATGTACTTGCCCGACAGCGCGCCCGTCTTGGCGGCCATCGACTCGATCAGCATGCCGATCGTCATGCGCGACGGGAAGGCGTGCGGGTTGATGATGATGTCCGGCGACATGCCCGACTCGGAGAAGGGCATGTCGGCCTGCGGCCAGAGGATGCTCATGACGCCCTTTTGTCCGTGGCGGGACGAAAACTTGTCGCCGATGACCGGGTTGCGGCAGAAGCGCAGCTTGACGCTCGCCTTGGAGAACTCGGACGCCTGCGATGAGCCGCCAATCAGGTTGATCTGGTCCACGATGGCCGGCTCGGCCTCCTTGTGCTTCTGGAACGACGGCGCGCCCGTGGTTTCGTCGATCCAGCACGCCAGCGGGTCGCCCTTCTGCACGACCTGCCCAATGTGCGGGAAGCCGTCGCGGTCGAGCTTGGTCGAGCACCGGTCGCCGCTGCCGTCCGTCTTGACGTTCGAGAAGAACTTGCCGGCGCGGCCGCCCTGCTTGCCCTCGGCGCCAATGTCGACCGAGATCTGCTTGTACACGGACGCGTGCCCAAAGCCGCGCTCGTAGGACGACTTGTTGAGGATCATGGCGTCCTCCATGTCGTAGCCCGTGTACGAGATGACGGCCACGACGGCGTTCGTGCCCAGCGGGTACTCGTCCAGCTGGTAGTCGCGCAGGCGCGAGTTCTGCACGATGGGCGCCTGCGGCGTCTGGATGCGGTACATCTTGTTGTCCGAGCGGTTCGGCAGCGAGTGCGCCGGCGTGCCCATCGTCTGCTTGGCCATCTGGCACTGGTACATGTTGCGCGGCGACTGGTTGTAGTCCGAGAAGGGCGTGAGCGACGCCACGAGCGACAACATGTTGATGGGTGCCAGCTCCATGTGCGTCGTCGCCGGCCGCACGTCGTCCGCCGTGCACGCAATGTCCATGAACACCTGCTCCATCGGCCCAATGTACTCGACACGGTCCGTGTCGAGCTGGCGCACGGGCCGAGACATGCGCGCCGCGTCCGCCGACAGGTAGAGCCCCGGGAAGGGCCCGCCGAGGGTCGGTAGGATCAAGCACACCTCGAGGTTGGCCACGAGGCCGTGCTTCTTGCGCTCGGCGTCCGCATCCGGGCCGTCCGCCGACTTGAGGTGGCGCAGCACCGTCTGGATGCGCGCGCAGACCTCGGCGGGCGCGCCGCCGAGCACCTTGCCGTTCAGCATGACGGGCAGGTACGAGTAGGGCACGATGAGCGCGCCGTCCGCGTACCCCGAGGTGGGAACCATGCCGAGCGACGAGAGGTAGCGCGCGAGCGCGAGCTCCTGCTGCACAAAGTCCTCCGCGCCGTGCGCCGGGTACGAGACGAGCTCGCACTCGACCGCGAGGTGGTTGAGCAGGCCGCAGGGCGAGCCGTCGGGCGTGTGGACCGGGCAGAGGAAGCCCCACGAGTCCGGGAGCAGCTTGCGCACGGCGGTGGTCTTCATCTCGGTGAAGAACTGGCCGCGGTGCACCGAGCGAAAGTGCGAAAAGTAGCGGTAGTAGTTGAGCTTCTCGGCCACGATCGTGTAGCCGGCGACCTGGAGCAGGTCGAGCCCGCTGGACGAGCGCAGGTTGCCCGTGTTGAGGAAGTACGTCATGGCGTGGCCGATGCCCGGCGTGCGCTCCCACATCTTGCGGAGGAAGGCCTGGTCCATGACGAGGCTCTTGCGCCCGCGGGTCGAGGCGAGCTCCTTGGTGATGTTGGCGCGGATGGACGCCAGCATGTCCTGCAGCTTCTCCTTGAGGATCATGAGGTAGAGGTGGCCGGGCAGCAGCAGCTCGTGGTTCATTACCGAGTCGGCGTTGTCCTCGCGCACCTCGCCCTTGGCGAACGCGTAGAGCTTGCGCAGCATGAGGCAGAGCAGCTCGACCTTTTGCGCGCGGCCCTTCTCGCCCTTGGGCATGTGCACGAACAGAAACTCGTCGAGCAGCCGGCTGCCGGCCTCGACGTTCGTCATGGACTCGTACACGTAGGGCATGGCGTGGCGGAAGTGCTTGCCGAGGTACGCCAGGGCCTCGTCGCGCGAGTAGAGCGCGAACTTCTTGGCCTCGCGCAGGATGAGCTCGACGCGCGCCGAAAGGAACGTGTTGTCGTGGTCTCCGCGCAGCACGCGCTCGTAGATCTCGCGGTCCGAGAGCGGGTAGAGCGCCTTGAGCAGCAGCCCGACGGGGATCATGAACTCCTGCTTGCGCACGCCGAAGCGCACCGTGGCGTTGCCGTCCTCGAGGTAGTGCAGCGTGACGGTCACGGCCGACTGGTCGCGGCGCACGCACTTGATGAAGACGGCGAGCTCCGTGTACAGGTCGCCGCGGTTGGCGAAGGCGCCGCGGCGCACGGCCATGACGTGGTGGCGGCGCGGCATCTGCAGCAGGCGCACGCAGCGCTCGTTGCCGTTGCAGATGAAGTAGCCGCCCATCTCGTTGGCCTCTTCCCGGCGCGCGACGAGCTCCGCGGGCGAGAGCCCGTGCAGGTGGCAGCGCTTGGAGCGCACCATGATGGGGATGTCGCCCACGACGCGCTGCAGGCGCTCGACGTTCTGCGAGCCGGCGAACGAGCGCGCGAGCGTCACGACCAGCGGCGCCGTGTACGACACGCCTCGCTGGCGGCACTCGCTCGGCAGCAGCTTGCGCTCGCCCGTGACGGCGTTCTCGACAGTCGGGAAGCCCACCTGCGCGCTCTCGACCCAGAGCAGCATGTTGTGCTGGTCGGGCAGCTCCACGGGCACGCGCGAGAGGTCAGCGACGGCCAGGTCCAGGCCCTCGGTCAGCATGTAGTTGAACGAGTCCACGTGCGGAGACACGAGCTTCTGCAGCTTGGCATTCGTCGCCGCGGGGATGGAGCGCGCTGCGGACGACGGGTTCGTCGCCGGCCAGGACGTCACGGACGCGTCCTCGCCGGCCTCCTCGCGGCCGCCGCCCTTGCGCGCCTTCTTCTTGCTACTCTTCTTGTCGACCGCCATGGCTGCTGGCCGCGGGTCCGAGGCGCGCGAGGGAGCACGCTGCGTGTGTGGCGGGCGAGATGGGGAGGCGGCGGCGGTGGAGGGCCAGGAAGAGGAGGAGGAGGAGGCGCGGTCCTTAGTGACCAATCGAGCGAGCGCTTCCACCAATAGTGACGACGCTTCCGGGAACAGCTCCGTTTCATGACTGAAAACCCTTTGACAGCCACCCAACGCCGTGACGCACATTTATTGGTCGAAAAGAAGCATGGCGCGCTTTCATTGGTAAAAAATAGAATATCAAATGAGAAAGGTTGGAGAAGAAGGATTCTCGTACTATCACGTCTTTTCAATTTGATATGGCTTCCAAGTGGGCACGCACATCATTTGGAAGGCGCTGCTTGGCTTGGCTTGACGGACGTGGAGATGGAGATGAAGCCATGCTTACTCGACGGCGAGAACAGCCGAATCGAGCTGGAGGGGCTCGGCAGCCGCGACGTCGACGTCGTGGATCGTGTCCATCATCCAGTCCATCGCCGAGAGCTGGTCCGGCTCGGCCCCCGTGGGCTTGGAGCCGTCCGGGATGGGCACGCCCCAGTCGCACTCCTGCTCGATGCCGAGGTTGTGGTGATGCATTTGCATGCGGAACCAGCCATTCTCGCCCCAGTACGTCCCCCACGAGTTGCGGCCGATCCCTGTATGGCCATTCCCAAGCACGGCAGCGTGAGTGGGTCATCCCGCCCGAGCCAAGAGCCATTCCCCTCAAAGCATGCAGCCTCAAGCGCACGTACAGTACTCCGTGTCGGTCTCCTCGTCGTAGCCCCAGCCGGCGACGGAGATCTCGTGGTTGATCATTGGGAACATGACGTGCTCCGAGTAAATGCCGCCCGAGTACGCCACGAACTTGTCCGTCGCGTGGACACCGCAGCCAATCGGTCCGCGCTTGTAGATCTCCGCCTTCATGCGGTCAACGCCGCTGACGCTGCCGTACTCCGAGACGTAGTACTTGGTAAACTTCTTGATGGGCTCGCACACGCCGGGTGTGAACGATGTGTTGGACGGCCAGCACCTGGGCGATACATTCCATATGCAGAGTCAGTATGGCAAATAGCGTTGGGGGTACTCTAGCCGCATCACATAGCGTAAGTAGAACGTACGTTTCGCAAACAGCGAACGCGTCGCACTGAAGATTCTTCGCCTGGTACGCCTGGCACGTTTGGTCCGGAATGCCGTGGCGATTGGCGTATTCGTACACTAGACCGGGGTTGCCGCCGTTGCACGACCCGCCTCCGTTGCAGTTGATGAGCACTTGGGGAGCCAGCGCAATCTCCGGCCACGATGCTGGACCATCACACCCTACGTTTAGTAGCCGTCGCATTAGCGCCACACGCGCCAGTCACTAGAGGGATTCGTACCGTTTCTCATGATGGAGATGCGGTCCGACAGCGCGCTCGTGGTCCCTTGCGCCCAGCAGCTGCCGCAGTACTGCGGGATGTGCTGGTTCTTGTCCCATGTGATGAAGTTGGTTCCGTTCACGTTGCGCCAGTCCCACGCTTTGGGCAAGTCGGCCACGTCGATCGTCTCGTGCGGCAGCGGTGACTTGATCAGCGGGCCGTTCTCAAAGTGCAAGGGTTGACGGCAGCCACTCGACGCCGCGACCTCCACTGATTCGTCGCCGTTCGTTGTCGTACCCTCCTCCTCCTCCTTCTCCTCCTCCTCACTGGCAACGGCAGCAGCTTCCTCGGCACTCGCCTGCTCCTCAGCAGCAATCTCGAGAGAGATGTTGATGCGCTTCGGCCATCCGTTGTTTGCTGGCACGCCAAATGCACACTCGCCCTCAATGCCGAGGTTGTTGGATCCGCGGAGGATGCGCATCCAGCCGTCCTCGCCCCAAAAGCTGCGAATGCAAGGCCGTATTAGTAGAAGCACGAGAGACCGCGGTCCTCATTGATCTACCCCGCTTGGCATAGGGCCACGCACCTTCCCCAACTGTTCCGCACGACCCAGAAGGGCACGCCGTGCTCCTCACCCCAGCCCGCGACGGAGATGGCGTGGTCCACATTCTTTGCGCCCGTCTTGTCCTCAAAGATGCCGCCAGTGTACGCCTCGAATTGCTTCGTGACCGCGACGCTGCACGCGATCGGCCCGCGCGCGTAGATCTCGCTCATCATCTGGTGCTCACCGAGCGTCGTGCCGAACTCGGAGACAAAGTATGAGTCGTACGTCGGCTGGGGGAAGCACCCCTTGATGGGCATGCAGTTCTCGCACACGTCGACGGGCCGGCAGAGGTTGCCCGTGTCGTGCCCGGCCGCTTGGTACAGCTGGCACCCTTCCTCCGGCACGCCGTGCTGGTGGATGTAGCGGTAGGCCTCGAGCTGGTCGCCGCCATGGCACCCCTGGTCCTTCAAGTCGCAGTTGAGGATGACCTGCGGGGAGAGCACGACCTCGCGCAGCACGTCCACGCCCGCTTTGCCGTCCGCGTCTCGGCTCTTGGCGATGAGGATTCGATCCGCCAGCGCCGAGGTCGCCGCTGTGACGGCAGTCACCTTATCGTTTAGCACAGAGCGGCTCACGATGGCTACATTGCCGGAGCCCTATAGAATAACACGCACTCACCGAAGGACCAGCACGAGCCGCAGTAGTGCGGGATGTGCTGGTTGCGGCTGATGGTCACGAAGCGCGTGCTGTTCACGTTGCGCCAGTCAAAGTTCTTGGGCAGCGCCGCCGACTCGAGGTACTCGTGCGGCCGAGGCGACGTCACCAGCTCCGAGCGGTCCTCGCTGCGCACGTAGCAGCCGCCACTTGCCTCCGCGGACGCCCCCAGCGCCGCTACAGCCGCCACCACGGCGCTTAACTTGGCGCCGATCCCCCGCATCCTTCCTTCTCTTTCTTGCCTTCTTGTGGTTCTCCAAGTGTGGAAAGTTCCCCCTTGGAGTCGCGTCAGAGATCTTAGCCTACCGGTAGATGTCGGTATCTGATTCCTCCCTTGAAACTTCAAGAACGGAATACCGGTATGACTCCTTCTGCCTTTCCATTCGTAGAAATAAAATGTGAAAAACGCGCTTTAATTGGTTGAAATTATCAATTACTCTTGATGCGCATCATCAACGAGCTCGCAGTCATCACCAAAGTTCGGTGGCCACTTCACTTCTTGCCTTCATCACTTCCGGGGAGCTCCTCGACCGAAGACCGTAACAACACGAATGGCTGCCTACGTGCCGAGCGTGGCGCTCCCTAGCGGTGCCAAGATGCCCGCGGTGGGGCTCGGCGTGTACAAGAGCGCGCCTGGCGAGGAGTGCTACTCGGCTGTGCGGACGGCGCTGCGGCTCGGGTACCGCCACATCGACACGGCGCGGCTGTACGAGAACGAGGCGGACGTGGGGCGCGCCGTGCGCGACTCGGGCATCCCGCGCGAGGAGATCTTCATCACGAGCAAGCTGCGCGAGTTCCACTGGGGCTACGACAAGGCGCTCGAGGGCGCGCGCAGCAGCAACGAGCTCATAGGCTGCGGCTACATCGACCTGTTCCTGCTGCACCAGCCGTTCGACCCGGCGCTGCGCGCCGACACGTGGCGCGCGCTCGAGGACCTGCAAGCCGAGGGTGTGCTGCGCGACATTGGTGTGTCTAACTTTGGCGAGCCACACCTCGCCAAGCTCGCGCAGACCTGGCGCGTCAAGCCCGCCGTGAACCAGATCGAGCTGCACCCGTGGCTCACGCGCGACCCGCTCGTCCAGTACTGCGAGGCGAGCGGCATCCTGCTCCAGGCGTTCTCCCCGTTGGCGCGCGCCAAGCGGCTGGATGACCCGGTGCTGAATGAGATTGCGGCGCAAGCGAGCGCCACGCCCGCCCAGGTGCTCATCGCGTGGGACCTGGCCCGAGGCTTCGTCACGCTGCCAAAGTCGGTCAAGGAGTCGAGGATGAAGGAGAACCTCGACGGCGCGCGCGTCACGCTCACGCCCGAGCAGGTCAAGCGGCTCGACGCACTCAATGAGGACTTCTTCTCCGGCACGGACCACGTGAGCAACTCGGCTGTCTAACGAGCTGTAGCTAGCAGGGCACGGCGCCAAATCCTACGCTGTTCTCGCCTCCCACGGACCTCATCATACTACGTGTTCGTGAGTTCAAATATGTCGACGGCGAGCAGCGCTAAGCACTCACACAATTGACGAGTAGGCGAGCAGACGCGCGCTGCTAGCCGCCGGACCTCGGCCTAGAGGTGGTCCTCACTGGAGGTGAGGAGCGAATGCGGGAGGTGCCCAGTCTCGTTCACGGCCACGACCTTGAGCGGGCGGTTCTCGCATACGTCGATGCGCGTGACGGAGCAGTGGTTGATCTCGAAGTGGCCCCACGTGCCGACGGGGTCGATGCCCAGCGCGCGACAGAGGAAGAACCGGATCAAGTTGGCGTGGCACACGATCACTCGATGCGACTCTTGCTCGTCGTCGCAGGAGTCGCTGGACACGGCGTCCGGCGCAATGAGGAGGTCGAACGCTTTCTCCATCCTCGCCACGTCTAGGCGGTGGAACGCGGCCGAGCTCGAGGCGGCGGCGGCGGTGGCTGCAGCAGCCGCAGCACTCGAGCTGGACGCAGGCACCGCCGGGTGGGGGGTCGAGTACGGCTGTCCGGGCCAGCCTTCGCGCAGCATGGACGTCGCTTGCATCGAGCAGCACGCTAAATCGCCGCCGATGATCGTCGCCGTCTCGACGGCGCGCTTCAAATCGCTGTGGTGTATGGAAATGTCGTCGCGGGACCGCGCGCGGTTGTACAGCAGCTCGAGATACTTGCCAGTCAACACGGCCTGCTGCCGGCCGATCTGGGACAGCACTTGCTCCGAGTCGGGGACGTGTGGCGCGTGTGCGTTGATGTAGTGGCCGTGGCGCACGAGCATGAAGTGTTTGACACGCGGCGGCGACGAGTAGACGAAACTATCGACTGCGCAGCAGAGATCGCCGGCTGAAACCGCGAGGTCGCCGGCGATCGCTGGCGATCGAGGCACCGACGCAGCGGGGGCGACGACGGGCAGGCTATCAACGCTTGTGCTCCGCGTGAGGCCATACCCACGGATGCCGTTGACCCACTTCTTGTAGTCGTCGACCGTGCCGGCCTGGAAAATGTACGACCTTGGGGCTACCAACGGCTCTTGTGGGGCGGAGGAGACTGGCAGGCGTCGCAGTTGGAACTTAAGCTCGTGACGCCACGGCTCGAATACGAGCTCCATGCGGTCCACTGGCACCTCAATCGCCTGTTTCGCGCTTGGCGCCGCCTGCAGCACCAAGCCTTCGCTCTTGAGCACTAGTTCGCACTCGACCTGGCCAGGCGAGCAGCTCATAATGAGCCACAAACTCTCGATCGCGTACGCTCCGTAGACACACACACACACGCACGGACTCACCGAACCCAGCGCACGCGTGGTCACGGCGCCACAGTCCGCCAGCTCCTCCTCGATGGCCAACGTGCCCTCAACTTTGACCAGCTCGCTCGTTTTCCGCTTCAACATGCTGGCCGCGGCCTCGAGCTGCTTGCTGTTGCTGCGCTTCCGGTCGCCGGACGACGTGACCACAGCTGCCGCGAGCGACGGGTCTGGGGAGGTCGCGCGGACCTCCGTCGTCTCTTCTTCAGCCGCGCCATCCGCGCTGACCCGGTGCTTGTAGGCGTACTCGTCGTCGAGCGCGAACCGCAGCTTGCGCTTTGGGGAGCCTCGCGACGGCTGCTGGAGCGAGAGGCCTTGCATCCGACTGCTAGTCGGTCGTACGCACCAACCGCATTAGGCACGGGTACGGTACGTCGACGCGAGGGGCAACACACGTGGCAAGCAAGGGCCGCGTCCACCTACGTGACTTGCGTCTTGACGGAGCACGGCGCGGTCCTCTCGTCCACAGCGCGTGCAAGCGGCGACACGTGTCCCGCCTGCGTCGGCGTCGGCATCCACACTCAAGTGCGTCGGTCGGTCGGTCGGCCGGCCGGCTTCCTTCTCTCTGGCGACGCTCTCGCGAGAAGCGTCCTAGCCTAAAGAGGGAGAGCACCGGCGCACTAACACCAAATGCTTCGGCGGTGTTAGCAACACTCCACGTCCCACCCCGAGCGAAGGCGCGCCGCAGTTCATACGATGCCACCCACGTACATGTTTGGGCCTCGAGGTGGCGCGGAGGGGTCGTGTACTTACTGTTAAGTACTGTAGCGCACAGGCGATGCCGTAGCGCGCGGGCCGATGGGGAAGCGGCGGTCGACGTGCTGTCGGATGAAGGGCAAGTGTATAATGGGCCGCGATCAGCGTTCAACTTGTGGGTTTACACATCGCCGCGGCTGGATGTTGGCATGGCGAATGGGTGTACCCCATAGTGAGCGCAAGTGGTTACGATCGGATTACGTTTTCTTCTCTGGCAGACACGTGAAAAGTGCGGCGAGAGAAAGCGCGCCAAGAGATCCGGAGCTTCGGAGCTTGCTTGGGCATTCTGGAACCAGCAGCGCTCGACAGATTCGATAACGCAGAGATTTGTCGCCGTCCTTCGCTTTTGGCGCCGGAAGTACACTCGACACTTACCCCTTGCTCCTGCCTCGCCTTGGAGCCATCGACCGGGGTAATCCTGTAGCACCATGCTATCTATCGCCAGCGTCCAACAAATGGGTTGCCTTCCATTCAGACGGATGGTGCATGGCACCGGTACCGTACTAATAGGGGTGTACTGTAACCCTGTACGTAAGAAAGTGTGGGGTCCACCTCTCTCCTGACACGGACTTTCTGTGAGTAACCTTGTTTTGCAATGTAAAAAGAGTTCCGGATCTGGATCTCAAGAAGAGTCGCGGGACAATGTGGGCGGAAAAAAGAGCAAGAAGGAGCCTGCGCGGGAGAACAAGGCAAGGCTAATGCCCGCAAATGGCTGCGGCCGCATCATTCCTTCGTCCACGGTACACCACGGACAGTGCAATGCTAGGACGACAGGCACACGCGAATTAGATCCCGAGAAAGTGCACGGCCGCGGCGTCGACGGCCGCCGCTTCCGGAGGGGAGGCACTGGACGCGGAGGCGCGCGCTCAAGCGCAAGGAGCAGCTACTGCAGAGCGCCGGCGCGACGAGTGCCTGTACGATCGCCGGTTTATCCAGAGCTTCTCTTGCGATGGCGGTGCACGTGGACGAGGACGCGTCGGTGCAGGCGGAGGCGCGCACGCGCACAACTAGCGCTGGCGACGCGACGGGCGACGACGGCAGCGCGTTCGTCGGCTACAACGAGTGGGCGGCCGAGGCGCTCAAGGTGCAGATCGCGACGGACTTTGTGTACGAGCTGGACGGCGGCGAGGACGAGCGCGGCGTGTTCGTGGCCGAGGACATTGCGCCGCACACGCAGGTGTTCAGCGTGCCGCTCGAGTCGGTGCTGACGGTGCGCGCGCTGCGCGAGCACGCGGCGCTGCGCGCGGTGCCTTTCTTCCAGCAGCAGGCGGCCGAGCGAGAGGACGAGCAGCTGGCGCTGGCGCTGCTGTACGAGAAGTTCATTGCGCGCGGCGCGTCCAAGTGGGCCAAGCACATTGAGCTGCTGCCGCGCGCGTACCACAACGTGCTCTACTTTAGCGGACGCGAGCGCGCGCTGCTCGAGGGCAGCAACCTCTTCTTCATCGCGCAGCAGATGGAGCAGAAGGTCGATAGCGACTACGCGCGGCTGCGCGAGTCGGCGCTCATGGAGCTGTTCGAGAACATGCCCGAAGGCGTCAACTTGGACCAGTTCGACGCCTTCTTCTCGCTCGACAACTACAAGTGGGCGCTGTCCACGATCTGGAGCCGCTTCGTGTCGCTGCCAGACGTGCCCGACGACGAGCACAAGACGCAGACGCTCAAGGCCATGGTCCCGGTCTTTGACATGCTCAACCACGACCCGGAGGCCGAGATGTCGCACTTTTTCGACCCCGAGACGCGCGTGTTCAAGCTCGTGAGCCACCAGCACTGGAACGCCGGGTCGCAGCTGTCTATCAACTACGGTGCGCTTTCCAACCACAAGCTGCTGACGCTCTACGGGTTCGTGCTGCCCGACAACGCGTTCGACGCCATTGACGTCTGGATGCCCATGGACGATGCCACCACGCCCCTCTTTGACGCCAAGGCGGCTCTTCTGCTGGAGAATGGGCTCGACCACGAGTCGAATTCATTCGAGCTCGCCGCGGACGAGGTCAACGAGCTACTGCTCGTGGCCGTGCGGATACAGGAGATTGAGTGCGCGAGCGTGGACGAGTTCACGCAGCTGGCCCAGCGCGCGCTCGACGGGGAGATCGTGAGCGTGGAGAACGAGCAGAACGCGCTCACCCGACTCATTTACACTCTGGAGAAGATGCTCGAGCGCTTCCCTGGCTCGATCGAGGACGACGATGCGCTCCTGAAGACCTGGGAACAGCAAGAGGAAGCAGGAGAGCTCGATAGCAGCAGCAGCGCTCGGCATGAGCGCATGGCGGTGACGGTGCGTCGATCGGACAAGTTTATTCTGTCGGAGAACATCCGTATGCTCAAGTGGAAGCTGCTCGACATCCTCCCGAAGCAGTAGACAATGTCCCGCTCGCATGACGCGTGCGTGCTACGTACTCTTCGCCTGCGTGGCGCGGGCCAACACTATAAACAATGCATAGGCGTCACCGAGTCGACTGGAACTTCGATCGAGCTTGATGCCGCAGTTCTATCCAGACAGAAGGTATCCAGGATAGTCTCTATCCTCCCCGCTGCAGTCCACAATGTCTGGGCTAGAGCGACGGGCTCTTGAAGATCTTGGCGAGCTTGCTGCGCGTGCCGACGACCAGGATCTCACTGCCGTCGGGCGAGAACGACGCGCGCTTGACGGGCTCGTCGAGCGCGTTCTCAATGACGAAGAACTCCTTGTGGTCGCTCGCCGAGACGAACACGACGTCCTTGTCGCGCACCATCGCGAGTATCTGCAAGGCATGCGTTCGAGCTCTCAGACCGATGCACCGTGGAGAACCGAGTACTCGCCGTGTTCGCTGCAGCGCTGTTCAATACCTTGCCGTTGGGCGCGTAGTCGACGCCCTGGAACGCCCGCTGCTCGCTCGCAGTGAAGTTCGCCACCACCTTGGGGTCCTCCTGGAGCGTGTACCGAACTGCAAACGCAAGTGCGTCGTCGTAAGTCCACGGCGCCCCATTGCACGCAGCAACCGGTACAGTACGTGGCGTGGACATTTCGCACCGTTGATGTCCCAGAGACGGACCGACGCGTCCTTGGAGACGGTCGCGATGCGGTCCACTGGCTTGGTCTCTGAGCCGTTGAACGCCAGGTCCACCACGCCCGTCTGCATCATCAGTCAGGCGTATACACAACTCGAGTGAGTCTCTGGTTGATCCCAACCATCGAGCTCAGGCGCCAAGGCAATCGATCAATCGGAGTCGCCACGTACGCGGTGGCCGTGCAGCGTCATGATCTTGTGGACCTTCTTGAACGCGCCGTTCTTCTCGCGCGCGATCTCAAAGATCTTGACCTCGGGCGTGTAGGCGGCGACGGCGATGTACCGGTTGTCCGTCGACGTCACGCAGTGGTAGTTGGTCACCTGGTTCGTGTTGACCACCTGCAGCAGCTCGCCGCGCAGGTTCCAGAACTTGACGTCCGTGTCCGATTCGCCCGCGCACGTCACGATCGTCGCCCACTGCGATGCAACCAATCACGCTGCTTAGCTCCGAGCCCATGCGTTTCCTATGAGAGCTCGGTCGACTGCGGAGACGGACGCACCTCGCCCAGGTCGCTCATGATGACCGAGTGCACGTCCGCCTTGTGCGCGACCGGGAACTCGGCGACCAGCTCCGGCTTCACCTTGAGCTTCTCTGTGCGCCACACCACCGCGCATCACCTCGTATCAGATCGGCAATCCCCACGGACGACACGAGGAAGGAGCACATACGGTACAGCTTGACCATGCCGCCCTCTGTCGCCACGACCTATTGCGCCATCCATCCATACACAACATCGTGTGAGCTGTCCTCCCTCCACAAGAACAGACACGCAAGAAGCGGGGTCGCGTGCGTACCAGCGTGCGTCCGTCGGAGCTGAAGGTCATGGCGGTCACGTGGTCGTACTCAATGTTGATCTGGTGCACGCGCGCGTTCTTGTCGCCCAGCGACTCGCGCAGGTGCAGGCGGATGGTGCGGTCCGTGCTGGCGGTGGCCAGGAAGCGGCCGTTCGGGCTGTACGCCGCCGCCGTGAGCGCGAACTTGTGGCCCTTGAGCGCATACAGGAAGCTCGGGTGCTCCGGCCCGGCGTCCTCGGCCTCCTGCTGCTGCTGCTGCTTCTTCTTCTTGAGCGCGGCCGTGATGTCCACCTTCTTGGGCTTGCTCTTACCCTTCTTGGCCGCGAGCTGCTCGCGCGCCAGCGCCTCCTTCTTGGCCTGCAGGGCGGCGGCCTCCTGCTTCTTGCGCGCCGCCTCCGCCTGCTGCCAGTACACGTACAGCGCGCCCGCCAGGCCCAGCGCGAGCGCCAGCAGCCACGTCAACCCCTCCATATTGCTGCTCGATAGTGGTGCCAATAAGATACGCTCGCACTGTAGTCGAGGGATCCGCAACGCAACAACACGACTATACCGGTAAATACCGGTTTTATCGAGAATAAGAGCATTATGTGAGACGACGAGGCTGAAGGTGCTCTTGTATTGTCTGTGAACCATGACATGCATCCCGGTTGAACTTGGTGGCGTTTGGTCAACACAAATAAAGTCTCGTGCTCGTCAAGTGTCAAGCCTGATCGACCTCTTCAAAACTCTATCATTGCATACCCTTCCGTATCATAATACATTCAATTTTATCGAGTCATTCATATTAAATTATATAAGGTCCTGCTAAAAAGCATAATGAACATACTAATAATTTTATGTATTTCAGTAAGATATAGAAAAATGGAGGTTGTGCTCTGCGTGGCAGTTCAAGCAGCAAGTAAGTTGAGCAGCGGTCCATTCGGGCGTGCCGCCATTCCAGGACTTGCGCCGCGCATCCGACCGCATCAGCATCCTCCAAGTCTCCTCCGCCCCCTCTTTCCCCGCACAATGGAGCTGAACCAGGTCGTGGGCATCATCACGGGCGGCGCGGCGGGCTTCGGCCGGGCGTTCGCGGAGAAGGTCCTGTCAAACGGCGGCAAGGTGCTGATCACGGACGTGAACGTGCACGAGCTGCAGCGGACGGGCAAGGCGCTCGAGGCCGCGTACGGCACCAAGAACGTGTGCTGGATGCGCCAGGACGTGACGGAGCGCGAGAGCTTCGCGCGCGTGTTCGACTACGCGGCCTCGTTCTTCGCGCAGCCCGTCAACGTGCTGGTCAACAACGCGGGCATCGCCGGCGACCTGTCCTTCTACGACGACCTGTCGACCAACTGGGAGTCGGTCGTGGACATTGACCTCACGGCGCTAATCCGCGGCTCGCAGTACGCCATCCAGCAGTTCCGCAAGACGCTCCACGGCCGCGAGGGCGTGATCGTCAACATCGCCAGCATGGCCGGGCTCAACTCGACGCCCTTCTCGCCCGAGTACGCGGCCGCCAAGGCGGGCGTCGTGGGCTTCACGCGCTCGCTGCTCGAGCTCAAGCAGCGCTTCAACATCCGCGCGTTCGCCATGTGCCCAGGCTTCGCCGAGACCAGCATGGGCCGCGACGCCGTGGAGCAACTCCCGCAGTACACGGACGCCATGGGCGGCCTCATGCCGGTCGACACGGTCACCGAGGCCTTTGCCGAGGGCCTGCGCGAGCCCGACAACTGCGGCCGCGTGCAGCGCATCATGAAGACCAAGCGCGCCTACTACCGCTTCCCCGGCGACAAGCTGCTCTTCCCCAACTCGAAGCTCTGAGCTCTAGGACTGAGGGGTACCGTCCCCATGCGGCCAAGGCGGAGGGGGGCGCAAGCGCATGGTAATGCATGATAATATCATGATGTATGTACGCACTTGGCGTCGAGTCCATTCATTGACCGCAAGCAAAGTAAATGGACGAGGGTCAGAATTCCCTCAGCTCACCTCGAAATTCTAATACATGAAGTATTTTGTGTGAAACAGAGATCTTGTGCATATATGTTTTTATAATGTAATGGCCTGTATAATCGGATACGTTTAGCTAAACACTTTTGACGCTTGCAGTTCGCCACTTGAAGTCCCTCGCGTTTGACGTCATCGGTTCCGTCAGCACTACCGTATCTACGGTACTCGTCTTGTACTCGCCTTCTTGTTCCCAAGCAGCTCCATTATTAGGATTCCTCCATATTCCCAGCCACTCGACCCATTTATACCTCATGGAGCTGTGCGACGTCGTGGGCATCGTCACGGGCGGCGCGGCGGGCTTCGGGCGCGCGTTCGCGGCCAAGATCCTGTCGGCGGGCGGGCGCGTGCTCATCACGGACGTGGACGCGCGGCAGCTCGAGGCGACGGCGGCGGAGCTCGCGCGCGCGCACGACGCCAAGGGCCGCGTGTGCCACGCGCCGCAGGACGTGACGGACCGCGACGGCTTCGCGCGCGTGTTCTCGTACGCGACGTCCTTCTTCGGCGTGCCCGTCAACGTGCTGGTCAACAACGCGGGCATTGGCGGCGACGCAGCCTTTTACAACGACGACCTGTCGCCGAGCTGGGAAAAGGTCGTGGCCATTGACCTGACGGCCGTCGTGCGCGGCACGCAGTACGCTCTCTGGTACATGAAGAGGGCGCTGAACGGCCGCGAGGGCGTGATCGTCAACCTCGCGAGCCTCGCGGGGCTCAACCCGACGCCCTTCTCGCCCGAGTACGGCGCCGCCAAGGCCGGCGTCGTCGGGCTCACGCGCTCGCTGCACGAGGCCAAGCAGACGCACAACGTGCGCGCCTTCGCGCTCTGCCCGGCCTTCGCCGACACGGCCATGGGCCGCACCGCCGCCGAGGGCATCCCCGACTACATTGCGCAGACGGGCGGGCTCATGCCCGTCGAGTGCGTCACGGACGCCTTCGAGGCCGCGCTGCGCGAGCCCGACAACGGCGGCCGCGTCCTGCGCGTGCTCAAGACCAAGGCCTCGTACTACCGCTTCCCGGGCGACAAGCTGCTCTTCCCCAACTCCAAGCTATGAGCGTGTAGAGGAAGGGGGTGGTGCGGTCTGGAGCTTTGTAATAGCCCTCCAGCCATCCCATGGGCGTCTGCAGTCGCACTCCCTCGGTCGGTCGGTGCCTTTGTACTTGTAGGTACAGTAGCCACTCGCCTCGACGTGATGTCAAGTACGCGACGTATTGTCTCCACGTCGTCTCGTAAGGTCAGTCCCTCGCTTTGGTTGCTTCATCTTCAATCTGCTCCGTGTTATAGATATATAAAGGCGAGCCGCCGCGTTCCTGTTGAGCCGGCCGGCGGATCCCACTACCCGTTTTCCCCTCGCCCTCCGTCTCGCTTCCTTTGACCGTCAAGGCGGAGGAGCGTACGTGCGCTCCCGTCTCGAGTCCGTGCTCGCGCTCTATTAGAAATCCGCGAACGGGTCGCGGCCGTTGTAGACGGGCACGATGGCGTCCTCCATCGAGTCCGGGTACGGGTCAAAGTTGCTCGTGTCGTTGGCCGTGCCGACGCGCGGGATGATGGGCGCCGCGCCCTTGCGCGCGAGCAGGTCCTCCCAGCTCACGCCGGCGAAGAACTTGTGCTTCTTGATGTCCTCGACGCCGTTCTTGAGGCAGCCGTAGCGCTTGGTCAGGTCCGCCGTGAGCAGCCGCTTGATCAGGCCCTTGGCGTTGCGGTCGAAGAAGCGCGGAAAGTTGAGCTTGCCCGACAGGATCTGCTGGTAAATGCCCATCGGGTCGTCGTCGCAGAAGGGCGGCTGGCCCGCCAGCATCTCGTACAGCAAGATGCCGAGCGTCCACCAGTCGACGCCCTTGCCGTGGCCCTTGTTGAGCAGCACCTCGGGCGCAATGTACTCGGGCGTGCCGCACAGCGTGTACGTCTTGAAGGCCACGCGCTTGGCGAAGCCAAAGTCCGTGATCTTGATGTACCCCTCCGAGTCCAGCAGCAGGTTCTCGGGCTTGAGGTCCCGGTAGATAAAGTCCTGCGCGTGCAGGTACTCAAAGATGGACACGACCTGCGCCGCGTAAAACTTGGCCGCGTTGTTGTCGAACCGCCCGGCGCGGCGCAGGTGCGTGAAGAACTCGCCGCCGATCACGTACTCGAGCACCATGTACAGGTACTTGGTGTCCTGGTACGTGCCCGCGAGGTTCACGATGAACGGGTGGTCCAGGCACAGCAGGATCGACTTTTCCGACAGCATGTGCTCCACCTACGTCGCCGTCGGTCGCAGCAGCAGTAGCACATAGTCCACGTCAGTCAAAGATATCATTACCAGTCAGTCTCCGAGGTGGGATGAGAGCGCGCGCACTTGTTGCAGACGGATGATCTCGGCCTTCTTGAGGATCTTGATCGCCCAGTACGTGTTGGTCGCCTGGTTCCGACCGCCAGCATCCCATCCGTTAGAACGACCCCCCACCCACCAAGGACGATGGAGCAGGACGCGCGCTCACCTTGTGCGTGGAGAAGCGCACGCGTCCGAACGATCCCGTGCCGAGCGTCACGCCCATGTCGAACTGCGAGGCGTCGAGCGGCGCCGTGAACTTGTTGCCCGTCCGCACCGGCGCGGCGGCGCTTGCTGCTGCCGCCGGGGCGCCTGCCGCTGGCGTCGCCATCTCGCTCGCGCTGTCTGGACTGAGCTCTCGCGCTCTGAGAGTCGCCGGAGAGGACGCTCACGCGCTGCCAGTCGGTCGGTCGGTCGGTCGGTCGGTCGGTGCGTGGCGGCGTCGGATTGCTCTCACGCGCTGCAACTGCTACTGCGGCTCGCTGGCGGGCTGCTTCCGATAAAAAGCCCGAGTAGTGGCTATCGAGCGGAGGCGTCGTCTTCAGGCGCGCAGTCCGTTACGCCCGCGCGGTTCCGTCGCTCGCGCCCAAGCTCGCTCTCCGCCGCCGCCGTCTCGCCGGTCCAGGAATAGCGGCCGCCGCGCAAATGGAGTTTGGCTCGTGCGCTATTTATTTATACGCGCGTCGCAGGATTGGTTTCGCCGCCTGGAGGCCGGGCTGGGAGGCTCGGCTGACTGTCCCTCACTCGCTCGCTCTAAAAGTGGGCGCGCGCTTTGCCAGCGAGGGACAGGCGAGCCGGGAATAGAAGGAAGCGGCGAGTGCAACGGGTCGGGCTGGTCAGTCGGTCGGACGAGCTATTTTGGCGGCGGGCCGAACCGTGGAAGATCGGGCCAGTGCGCGCCTGAAATACGCGTCGCTCGGCGACTGCCGCCAGCCTGGAGAGTCCCTCAGGCCTTGCCTGCCGACGCCGCCACTCGCGGTCGACGAGGCGCTTGGCGCCGCCCTCTAGCGCCATCTCCTTTATTTTGGAAGGTTACCCTTCGTGGTGAGTGTGTGTGAGGGGGGGTACCCGAATGATTACATACGTGGTCCACATAACTACATGATGTCATTTCAATTCAGTGATTGGTTGAAACAATCAGCCATTTCGACTAATCACAAAGAAATAGTTGGTGTAATTTGAGCCAATCGTTGGCCGTCTTCCCAGGAGGAGTCGACGCCGTCAACAATTGGGGGAGACAGCCAAGCCGCAGGTGGAAGGAAGGGAGAGACGCTCTTCAGGGCGACGACAGGGGAGGACGCAGGCCGCTTCCTACGCAACCGACGGCAGCAAGTGAAGGGGAAGCCATGGCGCGAGGTTTGGAGCGCGTCGTTGCGCTCGCGGCGCTGCTTGTCGCGCTCGTGGCGTGCGTTTTACCCGTCAACGTGGCTACGGCCAATGCGGGCGGCATGACGGCGCTCGCGCGCGAGATCAAGGACGAGGAGGGCGCGTTCGCGACCATCCTGTACGACCACGGCGAGGAAAGCGAGGCGCTGCTGCTGGCCACGCGCGTGCTGATGCGCTCGATCCGCGACTCGCGCACGCGCTTCCGGCGCATCGTGATCGTCCCGCACGACGGGCTGGCCCGCAGCAGCGAGGCGCAGCTGCGGCAGGACGACCCGCAGATCGAGATCGTGCGCACCAAGATCCCCAACGTGTTCCGGCACGCGAGCCTGACGGACCACCGCACGCAGCTGCTGCACATGCGCAACAAGCTCGTCATCTGGGACGACCCGACGCTCGCGGCGCTCAAGCGCGTCGTGTACCTGGACGTCGAGAACCTCGTGCTGCGCAACATGGACGAGATCTTTGCGTGCCGCCAGTTCTGCGCCGTCGACAACGGCCAGTCGGTCGTGTACGCCAACAGCCTGCTCGTCATCTCGCCCGACTCGCTGGCCGCGCGCAGCTTGTACTCGGACGCGATCGACACGTTCATGATCACGGGCCGCGAGTACAACTACCTAGGCATCACGCAGGGCTTCTTGCCCGGGCTGTTCGAGGCCTTCGAGGAGAGCCCGCTCTTCTTCTTTGACGACGGCGACGACGTCGACGAGGGCGGCAAGGACGCGGTCGTGCACCGCCTGCCCTTCTACTACAGCATCAACCACATGGTCTTCTACGAGCGCATGAACTGGGACCTGTACCGCTGCAAGGACAAGAACGCGTCGGCCGACGCCATCCCCGGCCCGCTGCTCAGCTACAAGTACAGCGGCGACACGGTCAAGCCGTGGTTCTGGCTCCCGTACTGCTACTTCCAGGTCTTCTGGCACTGGCAGCGCGTGCGCGAGACGCTCTTGGAGGACCACGTGGGCTTGTTCGCTAGCAAGCTCGTGAGCCTCACGGTCATCTTTGCCTTCGCCTGGTCCGCCTACGCCATGCTCTGCCTCAAGCTGCACACGGAGCCGTCGGGCCGCCCTCGGCGCCTCTCGAGCTGGGGCCTCCCCCAGCCAGGCAACGCCGAGCCGCTGTCGATGGACGTGTTCAACTTGCGCGTTGTGCGCCGCGCATGCCAGATCTCGTGCAGCGTGCTCTACGCGGTGGCGTCGACGCCGCTCATCTCGAGCGTCGCGATCGTGCTGCTGTCGACGTGGGTTAGCGTCTTCTCGGTCCCGGCCACCATGCACCCGAGCTTTGCCGGCAAGCTGTGGCTGTACCTAGACGACCTGCTCTTCGTGACGGTGCTGCTAGTCTTTATGCTGGCGCACACGTTCCGCACGGCCCAGTGGACGAAGGACAACGTCCCGTCGAGCGCTGTGCTGCTGCTCGACGCGCTCTGGCGCTGCTTGAAGCGCCTGCCGCCGCTCGTGGGTGCGCAGCTGCTGTTCCTCTACTTTATCGGGCGGACAGACTTGTTCATGAACCCCGTGCTGCGCCCCGTCGTGACCGGCGCGCTCTTCGCCGCGGTGCTGCTCACCCAGATGCGCATCCTCATGCTCGAGATGTTCCGGTTATCCCGACAGTAGCCGTCCTTCCTCGCCCCAGCGTCGATGGTCCCGCTACATGTACCTACACCGGTAAGCTACGCCTCGGTGTGTCAGGAAGGACACGTGGCTGACGCGTTGGACCCAGCACAATACACCTTGCCACCAGCCAGAAAGGGTCGAGGACGCCATGCCGTCCGTACTCCGCCTCGCCTGGCCGTCGCCGCTCTTTCTCACCCGTATCGTATCCAGCCAGCAAGCGACGACCGACAAGCTCACTACACGCCTGCACTTTCGCATCCTCGCCCTTTCCTCCGTCCAAGTGTCGGCCGAGCGGATGGAGTGGTGGTCTGCGCCCGACGCGGTGTCCTGCTGGCCCTGGCGGCCGCCGACGAGCGCCGCGGAGGCCTCGGCGTCTCCGTCGCGCGTCGCGGCCGACCTGCCGCCGTTCCTCCCGATCGAGAGCGACCTCAACGTGCTCCTCAGCGCCGTGGACAGCGTCGCGGCGCTGCACTACGACGCGCGTGGGCCGCCGCCGCCTCCGTCGTCGACAGCGACGCCTGCGCACTCGTTGGCGGCGGCTCCAGACGCGCGCGTGCCGCCGCTGTACTGGGACAATGCGCATGTCGCTGCGGTCGGGGCGTGCGAGCACTGGGAGCTGCCCGTGCTGCAAGCGGAGCCGCCGCCGCTCACGAGCCTTCCGTCGTTCAAGGCCCCTCTGCAAGCCACATCCGCGCTCAGGACCAAGACGGAGGCCAAGACGGAGGCCCCGCGCGCGTCGCCAGAGCCGCTCGCGACGCCCAAGCGCCGCCAGTGCAGCGTGCCCGACTGCCCCAAGACGGTCCAGAGCCGCGGCCGCTGCGTGCGCCACGGCGGAGGCAAGCGCTGCCCCGTCGAGGGCTGCTGGCGCGGCGCGCAGGCCAACGGCAAGTGCAAGACGCACGGCGGGGGCGTGCGCTGCTCGGTCGATGGCTGCGGCAAAGCCTCGCAAGGCGGCGGCCGGTGCCGCGGACACGGCGGCGGCAAGCTGTGCGAGTTCCCAGGATGCACCAAGGGCGCCCAGCGCAAGAGCAAGTGCGCCGGGCACCAGGGCGCGAGCGTCTGCTCCGCGATAGGGTGCGCGCAGCCGGCGCAGGACCGCGGCGGCTTCTGCAGCAGCCACAAGAGGCAGTGACGTCTCGCCTGCGAACTGTGAGAGGAAGCACTTACGCGCGGATGCAGGTCGTTTAGGCCCACTCTACAGTAGAGAGACCGCCGGTGTGTACATAGAGAGCGGCAGGAAAGAGAGGAGGAAGGAGGAAGGATACAGCAAGGAGGAAGAGACGCGAACGGTACTGTAGCAATAGTCGCCTGGAGTCAACCAGTTGAAGTTACTCGTCTGGATACAGTTCGCATGTCTGTTAACATCCTGTATTTTTCTCATAACAGCTACAAAATTCCAACATGTACTGTTATGCATCGCCTCATCCATGCTACAGTGCTGGCCAAAAGTATATGAGGTCGAGATTTTCGGTCGAAAATCCGCCTATAGGAGGTTTAGAACGCTGAAAATCACTGCATTGGCTCCCAAAATCGTGATTTTGACGCTGGCGGCATTTTTTTCCGCACTTG
>JAADXZ010000237.1:0-30885 GCA_023338055.1 Phytopythium mirpurense | reverse complement strand
GGGTGGGTGGGTGGGCGTAGGTAGGTGCCGTGCCGTGCATCTCGCATTTTATTCCGGCGGCCCCTTGTGACGCTCGAGGGCAGTGTCGCAATCTCCCTCTTCCTTTTGCTCGCTCGTGGCCGCTTCTAAATGAACGTCGCTCCATTTCTCTAGTACCTGGTATGCTGTCGTCGCTCGTCCGCTCATGCCCAGGTGGTACCCCATGCACAGTCTCCATGTATCGCTCTCTCGGCCTGTCAATGCCAACAGCTACAGCTACAGCTCACTCACTCTCTCTCGAAGGGCTGGAGCGAGATGCGGTCGACCATTCCGTCGCCAAGGCGCCGCATCTCGGCCAGCAGCTCGAACACGTTGGGGATCGCATAGCTTCGCTCCGCCACCGCCGCGCTACCGCTAGTGTCGTCGTCGTCGTCGTCCCCCTCGTGCATCGACTGCTGGCTTGCCGGCAGCACCGCCAGACCGTGGGACGCGATGGCGCGGAACTTTTTCGGCAAAAAGGCCGCGGGCCGCCACGCGACCAGGATCTCGCGCGGGTCCACGGCGTCGACGAAGAAGTAGGCCGCATGGCCCAGACGCCGCTCCAGATCCGCGACCAGCTCGCGCACGGGGTCGAAGCCGAGGAGCACGGGCACGCTCGCCTGGCTCATGTTCTTGTACACGGGCGCCACGAACGGCGGGTGGTGCAGCTTCTTGCCCTTCTTCCTGGCCGGCGGCTGGCGCTCGCTGTGTGTGACGCGCGGCGCCTGCTTGGACGGCAGGCGGTCGGTCGAGAGCGTCAGCACGGCGTCGAACTCGGCGCGTGAGGATGCGAACGCCGCCTGCCAGCCGGACGCCGAGGCGCCCGTGGCGAGCCAGTGCGTGAGGGCGGCGAACGAGCGCTGGGCGAGCGACACGAGGCGCTGCACGACCACGCGGTCGGGCGAGAAGCGCGTCCAGCTCGACAGGCAGTCGGCGTCCTCGTAGTCGGCCGCGATGAACATGGCCGGGTGCTGCGCGCTCGCGCTCGCGCTGGCCGCGGCGGACGCGTCGAAGCGCTTGAGCACCTCTCGGCGCCGGTCGTCGTCCTGGAAGCCGCCGTTGAGGTCCACGACGAGCGGCATCTGCTGCCAGTCGAAGCTGGCGAGGCGCTCGAGCACGCGCACAAAGCCCGAGAGCATCGAGTGCGGACGCGTCGCGTCGGCCGCCACGAACACGTCGGCCACCAGCAGCTCGACCGCCTCGACGCGCAGCGCGTTGCTCAGGAACTTGCTTGCGAGCCAGCGCCGTAGCAGCCGCACCGTCGGGCCGAACGACGTGTTCTTGGTGTGCAGCGCGTGCATGTAGCTCGCGTGCTTGCCCAGGTAGTCGGCCTCGCGCTTGGCCGCCACGTAGGCCGGCGAGTGCACGAGCGCCAGCTTGCGCGCGCCGATGGCGCCCGTCTCGACCGCGATCTCCTTCTCGCTGCGGATCACGAGCCGGAACACGTAGCCGCTGAGCAGCACGTCGACGCTGTCGAGCGACACGTCGCAGCGCAGGCCGTGGCGCGACTCGAGCTCGTGCGCGAGGTGCACGTAGAAGCCCGTCTTGGCGTGGCGCAGCGCCTCCTTGTCGTTCGGCCACGACGACGAGCGCTCGAAGCGTACGAACAGCTCGAGCGGCTCGAGCACCGTGCTGGCGAACGACACGGGCGCCGTCGTCACCTGCTCGCCCTTGGAGAACGCCAGCGGGTGCGGCTCGACCGGGAAGAGGCTCGTGTAGCGGAAGCCAGGGTGCACGGGCTGCACGTCTGAGACCTTGAGCGGCAGCGACTCGAGCGCGCGCAGCGTCTTGGCCAAGCCGTTGAAGACGACCCACAGCTTGGACACGGCCGTCATGGTCGACTCGAAGGACGAGCCGCCCGCCACGGCGGCTGAAGACCCCGCAGCAGCCTTGGACGCCGCGGACCCGACGTCCAGGGCCGTGTACAGCGCCGCGTTGGACGTCTTGATGCGCGAGGCCGACACGTGCGGGCAGTGCGCGGGCACGATGAACTGGACGATGGCGTCGAGCACCAGGTGGCGGTCGTCCGCCGAGATGTCATCCCACACGACGGCCTCGAGGATGGCGCCGTCCTTGAAGCGCCGCAGCTCGGCCTTGCCGCGCCAGAAGTCACGGAACGCGGCACTCGCGGCCTTGTCGTCCGCCGACGGGCCCTTGTCCACGATGCGGCCCGCGTTGTCCGGCTCCACGCGCAGGCCGAGCGCCACCTTGCGGTGCGCGCGGTCGGCGCCGTCATCGTCCAGCGCCCACTCGCCGGCATCGTCCACGTACGGGCGCACGAGACTCACGCGATCTGTGAGCGCCTGCTGGACGACCGACTGCAGCTTGCGCGCCCAGAACTGCTCGAGACCCATGTCGTTGATGCTGCGGCGCTCCTCCGCCGTGTAGGCGTCCGCCCGGGCGTCGTCGTCGATGGGGACGGGCGCCGGGAGCCAGACGTACTGGTCGTACCGCGTCCAGAAGGGCTTCTTCTTGATAAAGAGCGCGCGGAAGTCGTCCATGGCGCCGTGCTGCAGCAAGCTCGCCGACTCCTTGGCGGCCAGCTGCAGCTCGCGCCACGCGCTGCGCGTGACGCGGCCAAAGAGGTTCAGCCGGCCGCTCGAGTCGATGAAGACGAGCTCGAACGACTCCTGGAACACGCGCATGCCCTCGGACGTGAGCGCGACGCCGCCCTCGGCCGGCGGGAACAGCAGCGGCTCCTTGTCCAGGTCGTGGACGGCGAGGAACTGCACGAGCACCTTGAACATCTGGTCCGAGGGTGTCTGCGCGTGGATGCGCTTGGTCTGCAGCAAAAAGAGCAGCAGCATGCTCGCGAGGAAGCCGTTGAGCGAGTCGGGTGACCGGTGGAAGCCGCGCTGGCGCACCCACACCTTGGCCAAGACGCAGGCCTCGGCCAGGCTGGGCGATCTCTTGAGCACCGCGTGCAGCTCGCGCGTGTGCTGGCGCACCATCATGTCCTCGAGGATGGCGTTGTTGTAGTGCGGCGAGCGGCAGGCCTTCATCTGCGCCTCCGTCATGTCGGGCTCGTGGCGGATGTTGTTGCGCGAGGGCGCGAGCTTGGACAGCTTGAACAGCTCGGGCGTCACGACCGGCAGCAGCCGGATGCGCACGCTCGCGCACTTGACCTCGTGCCTCGCCAGGTGCGCGCGGCTGACGTGCACGACGGCCACGGGCTTGCCGCAGTCGCCGCGGAAGCCCGACAGCGCCACCTTGGCGTACTGCTGCGTGCGCGCCTGCAGCTCGGCGGCCAGCACGCCGAGGTACAGGCTGCGCTTGTCGGCGTAGCGGTAGTTGCCAAAGTCCTTGGGCAGGAAGCACTCGCGCGGCATCTCGACGGCCACGTCGATAGTCAGCGCCGCGTACTCGGCGCTGCCCGTACGCGAGAAGGCCATGTTGTTCAGAATGTAGCTGCCCACGACGTCCAGGCGCGTCGGCTTGCGGAACGGCAGCACCATCTCCTTGCGCGCCACGTGGTTGCGCACCGGCAGGCCGCGCGCGCGCAGGGCCGCGTGCGTCACCTGCTGCTCGCCCAGCGCCTCGAGCGCCATCTTGACCTCGAACAGCAGCGCCTGCACGCCCGCGGCGGCCTTGGCGCCGCCCGGCGCGCGCTGCACGCCCGCCAGCAGCTCGTCCACCTGCAGCCGGAAGAAGGACGCGCGGTACGATGTCGTCGGGTCCGCCGCGCGCAGGTGCCGCAGCTCGCCCGCGCTCGGCAGCGCGTACTTGGACAGCGCCTTGCGCAGCTGCAGCGCGTCCGCATCGCCCGCAGCGTCGCCCGCCGGCAGCGTCGGGGCGCTCGCCATGGTCGCTGGCAGCTTGATGCTGGAGGTAGTGGGAGCGTCGACGGCCGCTTTTATACTGGGGTTGACTATACTGCGACCGCCACAGCCGAGCGCGGTTCCTGCGCCAACCAAGCAATGGTCGCGACGGAAATGTGAGCGTTTTCAGCCAATCAGTATGCACTAGTGGAAACTAATGTGTCCTTGGAGGTTCCACCACATGGCTACACTTGCCTGACTTCCAACTTAAATCAGTAGGTGGCCTTAACTTGAACAGGTTGAAGCGACGATGTCCCTCCTAGACTCGCCCATACCATGCTTTGAGAGCGCTTCAGACTAACTTTAGGCCTTGAAAACGAATGAACCACGCGCAAAAATAGACCGCGAGCCTCCTCTGAACGTGCCAAACCCCTTCTGGCCCTTACACTATCCACTTTCCCATTGTCCAGTCCCCAACGACGATGGACCGACTGCGTGCGGCGCTCGAGGAGGTGGCCGAGATCGTCAAGACGGCCGTCAGTGGCGAGCCGCGCACCCGGGTGGAGGATATCCTAGACGAGCACTTGCTGGCGGAGCAGCCGCTCTTCAGCTTCTCCCCCAAGCGCGCGCAGGCCGCGGCCATCCCGACGTCCGTCCTCAACGACCTGGCCTCGCGGACCAACAACATCGTCGACTACCCGTTCATCCTGAGCCGCATCTGGGAGGTGCTCGTGGACTACCAGCACGACCCGGCGCTGATGAAGAAGGCGCTCGGCCTGCTACACTACGTGCTCGTCAACGGGTCCATCCAGGTGCTCAAGGACTGTCAGGACCCGCCGCGCAGCTCCTTCCTGCGCGAGCTCGCCGACGACTACAACCGCTACGAGTTCGAGCAGTACCGCTTCAGTACCAACCTGGACGTCGGCGCCGGCGTCCGCAAGCTGGCCGCCGAGGTCAGCCACCTCCTGACCGACGAGCGCGAGCTCTTCCGCGCTCGGCGACAGGCCGAGAAGCTGCACCAGAGTCTCTCCGACCGAGGCCTGAGGGGCGCGTCCTCAACCCTGGAGAAGCACAGCTCGAGGAGCTCGAGTGCGTCGTTCCGCAACTACGAGGCTCGCCCAATAGCGTACTCGGACGCGAGGTCGTACTCGAAATGGGACAGCGACGACCTCGCGTCCCGCATCGTCACGCACGTCTCCTTCCCGCTGGCCAGCACGCCAAGGGAGATGCGAGAGCAGTACGAGTCCGAGACGGACGCCGCCAGCGACTGCAGCGACAGTAGCGACGAGGACCCAGCGCCGCCAGCGAGGAGCAAGCCCAAGGCGGTGCACGGACAGCCAGCAGCGACTCGAATTGACACGTCAGTCGACCTCCTCGGCCTGGAAACGATCGCGCAACTGGCGGACAGCGGCACGCCGTTGCTTGGCGACAGGCAAGCGGTCGATAGACGGACGAGTGCGATGCACAAGCTCGTTGCGACTGTCTGAGACCAATTGATAGCGTCGCCAAGCTCTGGTGTATAGATGATTCAGAGCCTTCGTCGCTATCCCCTCGCTTCCCTCGCGCTCCTCAGCTTGGACTTTTCTTCGCGCGACTTGCGGCCGCCTTGACGAACGCGTGGTCGTACTGGCCGCGGTCGAAATGAGCTTTCTCCATCTCTTTCGCCAGAACTTCGGCAAACTGAGTGGTGCGCTGCTGGGATTGCGCTCTGAGGAGTCGCTGCGCTCGCTCCAAGTGCGCGATCGCTTGCTCGTACTTGTGCGACGCCCGTAGCAGCTGACCCATCCGGAAATGACACATGACGTGGTCCGGATCGAGCGCCAGCACTCGTGCGCAGTGCGAGAGCGCCACGCCGTAGTCACGCTGCATCTCCAGACTCGCGCCCGCAATGTTCATGTTGGCGGCAACCTCTAGCTACAGAGGATAGGAGCGGCGGGTCACTCGTCAGAGTTCAGAGCGCACAAAGGACGCATTGTCAAGCATCGACTCTGCGTACCTGACGCAGGACCTCTGGCTTGACCGAAGCAGAGCGGGACTCTGGCGACTCTGCGTGCTGCTTGATCTCTTCCAGCATGTGTAGCACCGTCTTGAACTTCCTGACAGCGTAGTCGTAGAAGCCTTCGGTCATGACCACGGCGCCTTGCTGGAACGTCTCCGCGATCGTCGTGAGTGCGTTGCCAGGCGTCGCAGGCTCCTCGCGCTGTTGAGCATCTGAGCAATGGATCGATAATAGTCATAGCTAAGACGTCCAATGCTCACTCGTACTATCCGATCTGGCTCGCACCCACACCCATTACCTGTTAGGTCGGCCCCTTCGTCGAACAACTTGCGCTTGATCTCCTCAAGTGCCTTGTTGCCCTCGTCGTCATTAGGCGCCTGGGTACGAACGCGACGCGCGTTGAGAACTCGTACGGCCACTATGGGACTCTCTCGGAGCCACGTACCAGAGTTGTGACGCGCGTATAGTGCAGCATCGCGAGTAGGGGAGCTCCTACAACTCGCGGGGATACACACCAGTAAGTCACGGTACACAACCGCACCCTTACGGTCGACCCGTCGGAGCCTCACCCATTGCTTCGAAGGCTCCACCACGGAGCATCCACGCCTTCAGGTGGGACCCGTCGCGAACGAGCACCTCCTTGAACGCCTCCGACGCCAACGAGTAGCGCTTCGCCCGCGTCTGGCAAGCGCCGACTCCCATGTAAACGTCCTTGTAGAACATCTCAATGACGGCTTTCAGGTCGGTCGGCTTGGGTAGCGCGGCCGGAGCCACGGGCTCGCTGCTTTGCTGGTTGTGCTTACACCCATGGCTGCTGCAGTTTCCCCCGTCGTGATGATGGTCGTGATGGCCGTGGTTCTTCGTGTCGTCGTGGCCGTCGTGCGTCTTTGACATCTCACCGCCATTTGCTGCGCTATCCGTTGCCTCTCGCTGCTCTTGCGCCTCCTCCTGTGAAAGCTCCGGCAGCATCGCCTCGAGCGCCCGCGTCGCCTCCAACGCGGCTTCAAACCTTGGGAGCGCCTTCTCACCTTCGCCCGCTTCGAGCATCGCCTCACCGCCGCGCCTCTCCATCACGATCTGCTGCAAGAGCTCGTGCCTGCGCTTCAGCAGCTGCGCCTTCCGCATCAGCCGCTCCGCCGCCTCACCCTCGTCGTCGGCCGCCTCCGTCTCCCCTGGCGCCTTCTCTGAGGCGCTTGCGTCGATAATAGAGGGTTTAGCCGGTAGATTAGCGTTCCTGGGCCCGCACCGACCCTTTCGCTTGGCTTTTAGCGCAGCGACCGCTGCCTGGGCGGCCAGGATCTCGGCCGCGTCCTCGGATGACTGCGCGACCGAGTCCTCGACGCTGCGCTTGGCCTGCGCCTGCTTGCGCGCCTGCCGCTCCTGCTCCTCCTGCTGCGCGCGCAGGTCCACGCGCGCAAGCTCCTTCTCCACGTCGAACCTGGCCCACGCGTCGTACGACGTGTTCATGCTCGCAATAGCGCCCACCGGCAGCGGAAGAGCTCTCGTGCCGCGGGAGGTGGTGGGCGGATCCGATTGATCATGCATCGAGTCGAGCGACGGATCAAATGCACCATTTTTTACCAATCATTGACTTCAAAAATGTGTATTTCGACCTATCACTTCACTCTTCGTTTGTTTGTGTATAATGGTATACTGTATAGTGACGCCCCATGCGGCCACTTCAAGGTCACACAGCACTGCAGAGTATCAGGCGCTCCTTGCACCGCCACAGCCGTGGCGTCGCCCTCTTGCTTGGCGTGCTCAGCCACGGACAGCATCTATAATGTGTGTCATATTGTGGAGGCTGCTGCTGCTCCACAGTGGAGCACAGTACCGTGTAGAAGCTCGTGTCCAGGCGTCCGCGACCGAGAATCTGTTGCTGCGCAGTGTCAGTTGACTCCTGGATGCTCAGCTGAGAATCTCTGGATTTCGGATTGTCCTCTACTGACGATACCAGGACAAGGGAGGACGAAGAGCGTCAATGACGCCGTGATTAGTCCAGGAGTGACCCTTGCCTCAAGGCTTGCGGCGTTGCCAGGGAAGCGTGACCGTCCGCGTAATCAGATTCAAAGTGCTCATGATGGGTCACAAGGTGACTCTGAACTCCCTTTGTCCCTGCCCAGTCGTTTGAAGTTGACTGCGTGCACCAAATCCATCGAGATGCTGAGGTTACGGTTACCTTTGCGAGCATGAAGAGCCTCCAACAACAGACTAATCACTACGCGAAGGTGTTTCGTCCATAGTGGACTCCATTGGACGCCCAGCCAGCCGTTCCCTGTGCTCCAAGGCCGTCACTTGGCTCGATGGCTGCGCGTGCTCCGCTTTCAGTCTCGAAAACCCTCACCGGATCACAAGCCGAGCTTCGAGCGACCGGTCGAGATGTCCGCCGTCCGTCTGTTGAGCGCTTTCGCCGCCGCACTGGCGCTCAGCGTGTCGGCCACGACTGTCCAAGCGTCAGTGCCCAACTGGGTGTACTATAGCGGCCCGTCCGACTCGGCGTGCTACCGCAAGACGTACCTGACGACCCCGTGTCCCTATGGCTACAACTTCGACAACATCGCCACGTGCTGGGCGCAGTGCCCCGTCAACTACCCGGTCGAGTGTGGCATGGAGTGCATCCCGCAGAACGACGACTGCACGGTCGAGATCCTGACCAAGGCCAACGCCGTGGCGACTGTCGCGTTGTGGGCGGCGACGTCCGGCGTCTTTGGCCAGCTCAGCAGCGCCAGCTCGGCGGTTCAGACGGGCGTGCAGTGCGCCGTCCAGCTTCACGACATCTCCAACAAGCTGCTCAGCTATGTCGAGGTGCTGCGCGAGGACTTTCCGGACAGCACCGAGGAGGAGATCGCGTTCCTGTTGGCGAAGACCGACTTTGTCGTCTACGACTTGCCCGTCGCGGCGGCCACCTGTCTTGGCCTGCCGACGCCCTCGGGCCTGAAGCAAGCAGCGGAGGTGGCGTCGGTCGTCGCATCGATCGTGTCGGCCGTCGTGACCAACTCGGACGCCTTCTCAAGCGTCGACAACTTCCTCGCGTTCCTCTCGTCCGAGCTGGGTCTGGGCGACTTGATCGGCGGTCTCGCCCCCAGCGATGTCGCGACGGTGACGACGCTGGTCGAGGCCGACACCTCATGTGGCCAGGCACTCGAGACGCTGATCAACAAGATCGTGGCCATGGTGCAGGAGATCAAGAGCTCGGACGCGAACGCTGCTGTCGGGGTGATCCGGGAGATCATCTCCAACTCGGACGTGTTCCTCACCGAGATCCCAGAGGTCACGAACGCCTGTGTCGGCAACTACACGGACCTGGCCCAAGCCTTTTCGACCCGCGACAGCATCCGCGCCTTCTTGGAGACTATCGTGGACAGCATCATCAAGACGTCCTCCTCCTCGACGGGCACGCCTCTCTCCACGACCGAGTACGCGCTCGCCATCACCGACTACGTCCTGGGTATCATTGCCATGTTCGACCCGACGGGCATCGCCGCTCTGGCTGCCGAGTTCTTGGAGCCCGTCTGCGGGCCGACGTCGTTCGTAGGAGAGATTGACGACGGGTCATTGAGCGACGCGCTCGGCCTCACCGCCGTCGGGAAAGCGTTCAACGGAAGCTATGGGACATGGACCAAGGCGGGCGACGGGAGCGTCGTCGTCTACTTGGAGAGCCAGGACACGGAGGATGTGACGGTCAACATCCACTCGGGCGGCCAGCTGATCAAGCAGGTCAAGGTCGCCAAGGGCCAGACGGTCACCTGGACGTCGACGGTCGCGGAGCTGCAGGACAAGACCATGTACCTCGACCGCTGGCGCCCGGGTCTTATCGGCCTTCCGGGGTCTGGTGGCGGCTCGCTCAACATGTGGGTCTCGCACTCGTCGGCCGGCGGTCATCTGGAGCTCCACGCCAAGCTCAACGTGAGCTGAGCCCTATCTCTTTGGCTCTCTATCGTCACAGCCGACGCGACTGGCACGAGCAGGTCTTGTTTCGATCGAATCACGCTGTAATGTTTGTTGGGAATTAACAAAGCCCTTCCCCACGTGTTGCTATTGTTCATTGAAGAAGCTTGGGTGCTCCACCCGCAGTCGTGCTGTAAGCCTGGTATTGTGCTTGATTCATTCAGTTACGAGGGCCGGGTAAATACTGTACAATACTATGCAGCACTTTAATCCGGCGGCGGATCGGCTCGCCGACCTCGTGATGGACGCGAAAGCGTCTCAACTACTGTACAGTATTGGAGGCGCAGGATCCTCACGCTCCACAGGATCGCCTTCACCAAGTCGAACTACTCCTTCAGCAGGACACAGAGCTGCTTCACAGCCTCACACAGAGCCCCTCGCGCTCACACTCGTCTCGCAGTTCGCTAGATCGCACTCGGAGTACCAATTACTCCGGAGAATAAACCAACATTCCATCCACACAATACCATGTGGCCGACAGCCCACAAGCCACGCCGCTCCGATTCGATCAGTTGCCAGCTTCGAGCACGTACAGTACTGTACTATACGAGCCGATCGCTAAGCGTCAACAGCCACGCGATCACGCCCCGGATCTCTCGGTGCAACAGAAATGTACTGTACTCACTTCAAGCAGTTCCATCTGTTTTCAGCACAACCGTATGTCTTGTAAGCCCCGTGAATTCGGTGGGTCTACAGTACGATTGTCTCGTCGCTGTCCATTCCCGAGCCGGAAACCAGACAGGTCGTTGGCCGATGACCACCTTGACCTCCTGCCAGCCAAGGTCGACGTGAATGTGTACACTTATATTTACCGTATCTTTAGGTCAGTGCCAGTATTGATAGCGCTCGGATCGATTCATTGCCGCCGTGTGAACCTATTAGCGAAAACCGAGCTCTGGGCTTTGAAAGCCGATTCGATTGCGAGGATGAATGGAACAGCTATGATTGCCAGCGGTCGATACTGATCTTAGCTGATGCCAACCCTCGTGTCAGTGTGTGCTGTACGCGCAGCTCGCTTCGGTTTAGCGTTCAGCATTGGGGCCTGAACTAAATTAATCGCCACCAAGATCGAGCTAAAAGCCAGCAGATCACAAGATAGATCTCGACAATCGCGCAACGCGTAGTGTACACAGTACAGTACACTCAGGGCTGCACAGCGCTTGCCCATTTAAGGACGCGCTGGCTTCAAATCCCGTTGGCATTACTACTGCCCGTACTTTACAGCAAATGATCTCGGGTAATGAGTCGCTCATGAAATGCGCGATCAGCGAAAAAGATGCTGTTTACGGTCGAGCTTCTCATTTCCGCTAGAAGTATAAAATTAATTTTGGCAAAATATAGAGCAAAACCAACCTTATATATATATAAACATATAATGGAAGCAAAATAGTCAAGCTCATAAAAAAATATACCAAATAACAGGTTCTCTTTACCAGGAAGAGGGCTCAGCTCGATCCCACGCTTGGATTTCCTAATTGACTGACTACTTGACCCATCCTGGCTACCTTGATTCTATTAAAAAAAATATTCTTGAAATTTGAAAGGTATACTTCATGATTGAGACAATACATATATACACTTATGTATTATCATTTCGCCAGCTTTGATAAATTTTAACAGTGAACCATCGTCGCTTGCGTGGCGATCGGCATGCCAAGTTGACCCCGTCAACTCATCCGTTGCAGATCTGTTGGCGCTCCTTGTACCGAACGTAACTAAGCTCTCTTGCCCGCACCAACGAACGACGCGTCTTCGCAACCATACAGTGCGCATGTTACACCGAGTCGGTTATCAGCATCCTTGGAGCTCCTCCTCCCGTCCACCTCCTCCCTATACTGTACTCTACTGTGTGTACTGTACAATAGGGGCACCAGGCCCAGGGCCCAGGGCCCAGGGCGCTCTCACCAAACCAGAGCGCTCGCTCTCCATCGCCTTCGACCAGCTCGCTACCGCTCATTCCTTAATCTTCCTCGGAGCCCCGTGGGGATTACTAGTACCTGGCGACGTGACCCAAGCATCATGGCCGCCTTCGTCAAGCGTATGGCGCTCCTCGGAGCCGCCCTTGCTGTCGCCGTCCACGCCAGTGCGCCCCAAGACCCTGTCCAGCCAGCCGGCACGGTCGCGCCTTCGACGGGGAGCGGCAGTGCTAGCACCACCGCCCCCACCACCCCGGCGGTGCCCAACTGGGTGTACCTGCCGTCCACGACGGACTCGGCCTGCTACCGCAAGACGCACATCATGAAGACGTGCCCGGTCGGCTACAACTTCGACAACATCGCCACGTGCTGGGCGCAGTGCCCGATCGAGTACCCGATCGAGTGCGGCATGGAGTGCATCCCGCAGAACGACGACTGCACGCTCGAGATCCTGGGCAAGGTCACGTCCGTGGCGACGGTGGCCGTCAACGTCGCGACCTCCGGCGTCTTCGGCCAGATCTCGGCGGCGAGCAAGGCCGTGCAGACGGGCGTCAAGTGCGCCCAGAAGCTGCTGTCCGTGACGCAGGAGGTCGTGGGCTACGCCAAGGAGCTGCAGGTGCAGTTCCCCAACACGACCGAGAGCCAGCTCTTGTACCTGCTCAACCACTCGGACTTTGCGCTCGTGGACGTGCCGCTCGCGGTCACCACGTGCCTCGGCCTCAAGGTGCCGAGCCAGCTCAAGTGGGCCTCCAACGTCGTCGACGTGGTCGAGAAAATCCTCGTCGAGGTCATCCAGAACGGCTCGGCGGTGATCGACACGAGCAACTTCTTCAGCTACATCTCGAACGTCGGCCTCGAGACGACGATCACGACGGACCAGGACGCGGTGGACGCGCTCATCGACATGATCAACTCTGGCAAGACATGCGGCACGCAGCTCCAGTCGGTGATCAACAAGGTGACCAGGGCCGTGACGTCCATCAAGACGGACAACGCAGGCGCGGCCGTCTCGGACATCCGCCTCGTGCTGTCCAACTCGGACCTGTTCCTCAAGGAGATCCCGTCGGTGACCAACGAGTGCGTGCAGAACCTCAAGTCGGACGCGTACGTGACCCGTGACACGCTGCGGTCGGCGCTCGAGGTGGTGACGGACAAGCTGATCAGCTCGTCGTCGACGGACTCAAAGATCCTGTCGACCGTCGAGTACATTGCCAAGGTCGCGGACCTCGGACTTGACGTGATCGCCATGTTCGACCCGACGGGCATCGCCAACATGCTGAGCGAGTTCATCCAGCCCATCTGCGGCCCGACCGCCTTCATCGGCGACATTGACGACGGATCCCTTGCGGACGCGCTGGCCCTCAAGACGATGGGCAGGGCCTTCGCCGGTAGCCACGGCACGTGGACGCAGTCTGGCGACGGCGTGGTGAAAGTCATCTTTGAGAGCACGGACAAGAAGGACGTTAAGGTCAACATCCACTCGGGCGGTCAGCTGATCAAGCAGGTCAAGGTCAAGAAGGGCCAGACGGTCACCTGGACGTCGACGGTCGCGGAGCTGCAGGACAAGACCATGTACCTCGACCGCTGGCGCCCGGGTCTTCTCGGCATCCCGGGGTCTGGTGGCGGCTCGCTCAACATGTGGATCCCTCGCTCGTCGGCCGGCGGTCATCTGGAGCTCCACGCCAAGATCAACGTGAGCTAGACGCGCTGGGACCTACGAGCCACACAAAGGTGATCGTCACTATGAAGTGTGAAAAAGGGGGGACAAGTTGTCCATTTCGGCAAGTGAGTGCGATTTGCCCGAAGTGTAGGTCCGGACACGATGAAGTGATCGAACAATACAAGCAAATGTGGGCATGCCATCCCGTGAATCATTGGAAACCTTTGGGCCAACCGTGGCGGCGGTCAAGGAGTCGACATGGGCTAGGAATTGTTATCTCTACCCAGGGTGGATACCGCTCGTCACCAAAAGAGGGCAGGTAAGGTGCCGACTGCATCAATTCGCCGCGGAATCGCATGTTGTTGTTCGGGAGGATGCACGATGGGAGGGCCACGTGGGCTGCCAGGATTGATGCCTCGTATCACCCAACAGTCTTCAACTTTGCTGCGGCTATTTATGCAACGTGGGAACCAGCGCCAGGTGGTTTGCAGGCATGATGTGAATCCGGATGGGACCCGGTTGCCACTGATGGGACGGCGAAACGAGTGGCTAGTATACTGGACTCTGTACATGATCCACTGTGACGCGGTGGGTGAACAATGTTCACACACGTCGCACGGTTTCCAGCTGGCGCCGTTCTTTAGTCAGAGAGCACGTCTGTGGTCGTGAAACTGTGTTAGTACGTACACCCTTGCGCGGGGAACCGTACCGCTGTACACTGCCGAGCAGCTCCAGTGGCCACGATTTGCGTCCCGACCTCGTTGCTGAGTCGTGAGAGGTAGGTCACTCATAAACTTGACGACCGTCGCGCACATCGGAGGGCTCTGCTGCTGGCTGCCACCCGTGCCAAGAGCTTGATACAGTCTCCACGGACGTGCACGATGGTCGGCATCCGCTTTCGCGTCGTGGCCGTCGCCGTCTTCGGAGCGCTCGCGACGGTGAACGCCACGTGCAAGGCCAAGTTCGGGCCAGCCGACGCGTCGACAGTGGGCACAGTCGCGCCGATCAAGGACTTTGGCTCTGCGTCCGAAAGCTACGACCAGGATGTGTGGGAGAATTCGGCGGCCCAGACATCGGCTGAGCAGACCATTGAGACGACGGAGGCTCCGACCAAGACGCCGGTGGTTGTGGCTGTCAACACGACTGATGCCCCGACGGCGGCCCCGACAGCGACCCCGACGTCGACCCCGGCTGCGACGCCAGAGTTGGATCTGTCCAACCTGATTGCTGCCACTGAGGCTCCGACGGAGACGCCGATTGCAACTGAAGTGGCGACAGAAACCCCGACCCCGTCGGTGATGGTTGTCGTTGAGGACACCACCTCGGCTCCGACCGAAGCCGCCGCTAACAGCTCTGCATCCTCGGACGATAGCATCTCCGTGCCGAACTGGGTGGGTCCAACTATCGGCGACGCCTCTGACTCGGCGTGCTACCGCGAGACTCACTCCAAGGGGGCGACCTGCCCGCTCGGGTACTCAAGCGGCGGGGGCTCCTGCTGGGCTCAGTGCCCGCTCGCGTACCCGGTCGAGTGTGGCATGGAGTGTATTCCGCAGAACGAGGACTGTCTGCTCGAGGTCCTGACCAAGATCGAGTCGGTGGCGACGGTGGCGCTCAACGCCGCCACGTCGGGCGTGTTTGGCCAGATCTCGGCGGCGTCCAAGGCGGTGCAGCTCGGCGTGTCGTGCGGCAAGCAGCTCTTCACGGTCACCAAGTCGGTCACCAAGTACATGCGCGCGATGCAGTCGTCCGCCGGGTCGGATAAGGCCGAGCTTATCGCGACGCTGTCGCAAGCAGACGTGGTGCTCGTCGACTTGCCCGTGGCGGTCGCGACTTGTCTGGGACTGACGGTTCCCACGGACACGAAGAAGATGGCCTCGTCGATTGTAAACGGCGTGGAAGAGATCGTCAAGGTGATCGTGGAGAGCGACGGCGACATTATCGGCTCCGCGGAAACATTCATCTCTACGATCAGCAACCTCACAGCGGGCTCGTCCGTCGCCAGTCTGGACAGTAACAACGTCGCCACTCTGCAGGAGCTGATCGACTCCGGCTCGGACTGCGGCGCCAACCTCAAGACGCTGTCCGACAAGGCGGTCATGGCCGTGGCTGAGCTGCGCGCGGCGACGCCCGGCATCTCGACGAAAGACCTGCGCGCGACGGTGAGCACCTCGGACCTCGTGCTGACGCAGATCCCGACGGTCACGAACGAGTGCATGGGCGAGCTGCTGAAGACCGTGACGAGTGAGGCGGCGTACGAGACGCGCGACAAGATCCGCAAGACCTTCGGCGTCATCCTGGAGCAGCTCATCACAACTGGCACCACCGACGGCGGCGCCTCGGCGTCCACTCTGGAGTACCTGGCAGACATTGCTGACATGGGGCTCGGAGTCCTCTCGACGCTGGACCCGACGGGTATCGCGGCCATGGTAGCTGAGATCATCCAGCCCATCTGCGGCCCGACCGCGTTCCTCGGAGAGATTGACGACGGCTCGCTGGAAGAAGCGCTCGGCCTGACGACGGTCGACGATGCCTTCAGAGGCAGCTACGGCACGTGGACCAAGGCGGGCGACGGCGTCGTGACCGTCATCTTCGAGAGCACGGACAAGAAGGATGTCACAGTGGTGATTCACTCCGGCGGCGACACGGTCGACGAGGTCAAAGTCAAGAAGGGCCAGACGGTCACCTGGACGTCGACGGTCGCGGAGCTGCAGGACAAGACCATGTACCTCGACCGCTGGCGCCCGGGCTTCCTCGGCCTTCCGGGGTCTGGTGGCGGCTCGCTCAACATGTGGATCCCTCGCTCATCCGCTGGCGGTCATCTGGAGCTCCACGCCAAGATCAACGTGAGCTAGGCGCCGTCAGTCGTATGGCTCCGTGCAAAGTGTAGATAGATAGACAGCTCTCGTGTGGCGGTTTCGATCTATTTTCGCGTGCTGTCGTTGTATTTTAGCGCTCAAAATACAATTTTGCAGTGAGACTGCGTCCCTCACTCTTCGTGGCTCTCAAGCAGATGCTGGCCATGCCCTCGCTCTTGCTCGCCCTCTAAGCTAAAGAATGGGGTGCGTGGCGAGTCGACCAGCCACCGGGGCCGCCGCATCTTCCAGCTCCTTTCAGACCGCACCTGGGTCTACAAAGCGGTCGGAGAGCACTCAAGAGTCAGGCGAGCGAGTGAAACCAAGCGGCGACGGCCATGTCGGCATCGCGACCGAGTCATCTCTGCTGGCGCTGGCGATGGACGCGTCCGTGAACGGACTGGCGCCGTCCGAGCTCGGACAAGCCGGCGACAATAGTATACTGTCCGAGTTGGAGGGTCCGACGCCAAGCACTGTCATGCTGCGCGCCAGGCAGCCCTTCGAAAGCGACGACCACCAGCTGGACGACGTGACGTCCAACAGCATTCTGGCCGATGTGGCGTACTCCATGCGCGACCAGAGCAAGCCCAGCACGACAGCCACGCCTTCCATGCTAATGCACTTGCCAGCCGCCAAGAAGACGCAGATGCTCGCGGCGGGGCAGTCGAACGCGGCATTCCTCGCTCCGATTGCTAGCCAACCGATTGTAGGCAGCAGCACTCGACAGCAGACTGGGAACGTGATGCCTCTCGTAGGGCACGTCATGGGCGCCAGCATCCCGCGGAGTGATCCGCTTCCATTTCGCCCCGAGCTAATGGCCAGTGCTGGTAGAGGGATCCCGATCCAAGGGTATGAGGTGCCACCGCGTGGGCGTGGCGGTGGCGTTGGACGCGGCCAGCCACCAATTGGGACACCTCACGGCCCTGGAGGCTCCCAGCGCGACACCGTAATGGCAGGGCGCGGGTATCCAGTGGCGCTCACAGGTGGTGGTCGTGGGCACCCTCTGCGTGTCGTGATCCCGCCCGTTGCTCATCCTGGAGGCGCCTTTGCGCGTCAGGAGAGCCCAGGCGTACTTGACGCGACCGTGATCGCTACCGTCACCGACAAGCATGCAGAGAGTGTTGGGAGTGAAGAGGACGACGATGACGACGACTTGGTCGATGAGGACGACGAGGTCGGCGACTGGGACTTGGAGGACGAAGCAGACCCCCCTCAAGTCTCCACGGCCGCCGCCAAAGCCGCCAAAGCGCCAGTCTCACCCTCTACAGCGCCATCTCCGACGAAGCCTAGCCCGTCGCCAGCTCATCCAGCGCGCGGCAAGTTCCGCCCCGCCTTTGAAATGCCAGACGAGTTCGAGGCTGTCGAGTCGGACGCTGAAGGGAGTAGTGATAGCAACGCGGAGGGTGACGACAGCGACGTCAGCTCGGCCGACGCCGTGCACGACTGGCTGGGCAATGATGCAGACCAGTCCGAGCTCCAAGCGCACGCCCAAACAAAGAGCAACAAAGCGCTCAAGGTGTCCAAGTCAGTGTCTTCTGACCGCATGATCGCACCGAGCTCACCGTTGTCCAAGCCCGCAAGTGCTCAGGCGCTCCCAGGTGCCCAGCGAACGCCGACCAGCCTACAAAGGCCGCCGCCGCTCCCTGGCCTCCCCATCCCAGCGGGCTTGGTGGCGTTTAACGGACCGCAGCCTCCTCCCCACCTCCCTCCTGGCGCCCAAGCGCGGCTGTCGCCTACAAGGAGCCCGATAGCGGCCGTCGCGGCTGGAGGACCCGCGTCTCCGATCAAGCAGTCGTCGTACCGCAGCAGCATCATGAGCAACACGGCGCCTGGGGTCGTCCCCATGGCCATGATGGGCGCTGGAGCGTCCCCCGTGAAGGCTCCGACGCCCCTGGCCGCGTCGCCGCCGTCACCAGCGCCCGGATCTAGCCAGGCTGCCGCGATCCGGGACACGACGGTCGTCAAGAAGAAGAAGGCCGAGCTGCCGCAGCACAACTTGCCGCACCCGGTGCCCAAGTTCGGCGACTGGCTCAACTCGCGCACGATGATCAACAACTACATCATCCTCGAGACGCTCGGCGCCGGGAGCTACGCCGAAGTCAAGCTGTGCAAGGAGAAGCTGTCGGGCAAGCTCTTCGCCATGAAGTTCATCAGCCGCGACATCATGAAGAAGGACAAGCTGGGCAAGCAGAGCAAGCTGGACGACATCAAGCGCGAGATCGCCATCATGAAGAAGCTGCACCACCCGAACGTGCTGCGGCTATACGAGGTGATGGACGACCCCAAGATGAACAAGCTCTTCCTCGTGCTCGAGTACATGAAGAACGGCGACCTGCTGAGCCACCAGAAGAAGAAGCACCCGCACGGCGCGCTCGAGAGCTTCCACGACCGCGACCTGCACTGCATCTTCCTGCAGGTCATCCTCGGCCTCGCCTACCTGCACGAGCAGAAGATCGTGCACGGCGACATCAAGCCGCAGAACCTGCTCGTGAGTGACAAGGACGTGGTCAAGATCGCCGACTTCGGCATCTCGCAGTCGCTCTACGGCAGCAAGCAGAAGATCCTCGACACGGCCGGCACGCCCGCCTTCATGTCGCCCGAGATGTGCTCGGGCGAGGAGTACTCGGGGCAGCTCGCCGACATCTGGGCCGTCGGCGCCACCTTCTTCATGCTTAAGTTCGGCCAGCCGCCGTTCGTGGCCAAGTCGGCCATGCAGATCTTCGACAAGATCCAGAACGACCCGCTCGTGTTCCCCTCGGCGATCGACCCGTCGCTCAAGCACTTGCTCGTCGGGATGCTCACCAAGAGTCCACAGGCGCGTATGACGCTGCTAGACGTCATGACACATCCCTGGGTGACCATGGACGAAAGTCAGGCGGTCTCGGGGTCGTCGCCGGCGCCATTGACGCCGGCACAAGCAATCTCCGTGTCCAAAGAGGAGATCGACCATGCCGTAGGCGGCCAAGACCGCTTCGCGCTCGTCGTCAACACGCGGGCGCAGATGATGAAGCGGCTCCAACAAGCTCGGCTGGAGGTTCTGGAGCGCCACCGACGACAGCAGCACGGTACATCCAGCATACCCGTGCCCAGTATCTCCGCTGTCGACCGAAGTGGCGTGGTTGGCCCTCTCGACATGCACTTCATAGCGACCGAGGCACACGTCCGCCAACGATTGACTCCGACAAAGACAGTTGCAAAGCCAAAGGGCAACCGGATCCTTGCGAGCACGTCGGATGCAGTGGAGGGGAGTGAGCCGGAGCGACAAATGCTGACGAGCGAGGAGATCGAGTACCGTGCGCAGCTCTTCTCGCGAAAGAAGCCCAGCAACAGCAAGAACACGGTGGAGCTGCCTCGGGGAGGAGCGTCTGAGCATCTTGCAGCAGGTCGCGCCGCCCATCGGGGGGATCACTCGATTGGAAGCGACGTCGATGAGAACTTCTCGAGCGACGACGACGACATCGCGGTCTCCCAGTCCCCTCAGCTGCTTGATGAATTGCTGCTCACCACGTTGTCCATGCCCCCATTGACGCGCTCCGGTGGCTCAAAGGCGCAAGACTTGCACTCACACTCCAGCCACGGCCAATCGTCGAGCAATAGCAGCAGTCTCGTGATGGCAGCTTCGTTCTCGAACAGCAGCGACGAGCAGGGATACCGTGGGGACAACCAGGCGCTAGGACTGCAGTACGGCGTGGCCTCGCTCCAAGCTCGGCGCAACACGCAAGAAGACCGGTGGGTGGTGCTTCCCGCCATCGACAGGCACGCGCCTGTCGCCCTGGCAGGAGCTGCGTACGTCGGCTTGTACGACGGCCACGGCGGTGAAGAGTGCGCCAACATCCTTCACGAGCAGCTGCACGCGTGGATCTTCAAAGGGATCGACGAGGGCGGAGACCACGTTGAGGAAGTCCTGGAGCGCTGCTTCCTGGAACTCGACTCGTTTGTGTGCGACTACCTGCTCCAGAAAGGTGATCTCAGCGGATCGACCGCCACTAGCGTTGTGCTGACGCGAAGAAGAACCAGCGACGCTAGTCGACAGCTTCGCATCCGCATGTCGGTCGCGCACGTTGGCGACTGCCGCCTCGTGCTAGTCCGGCGCAGTGGGGAAGTTGTCGCCGTCACCACGGACCACCGACTCGACCTGGTCGCCGAACGCGATCGGATCCTCCAGCTCGGCGGCCGCGTGGTCAACAACCGAGTAAACGGCGTCATGGCCATCACGAGGGCCTTCGGTGACCTCGAGTTCAAAGGCCTTCTCGACCGACGGACCAACTGCTCCTCTGCGCTCTCCATCGGCGTCGCGCCGAGCCTTCAGCAGCAGCAGAACCCGTTCGCCAAGGAGGACGAGAAGACGCCAGCACTGCTGACGGCGCGCCCAGACATCCACGCCGTGGAGCTCGACCCGGCCGTGGACGAGTGCCTCGTGCTCGCGTGCGACGGCCTCTGGGACGTCCTGACGAGCGAGGAGGCGGCCGAGATCGTGCGCGAGCGCGTGCGTCTTCACGGCAATGTGCAGCTCGCGGCCAAGGAGCTGGCGCAGGAAGCCATCCGCCGCTACTCGAACGACAACATCACCGTCATTGTCGTCGCGCTCAACGCGCCGTGAGTTAACTGCGAACAACGTCATGTCGACGTTTTCCCGCCAAAAAAGTTTGTTTTGGGCTTCGAAACAGGAAATTTCGCCCAAATTAGATATATTGGGTGCTTTTTGCCGGGAGTTGGCGCCAAGAGCCAAGAAACGAAGCAAAAAGGATGCACGTGCACGAGGCGTTGGCCAAGTACCGGCAGGCGGCGGAGGGCTCGGGAGCCGCTGCCGCGCGCGCCGCCATCCCCACGTTCAATGAGCGCACGTTCCAGCTCGGCAGGTACGCGGATGGCAGCCTTCTGCGTCTGCGCGGCGTGATCCGCGACGTGCAGGACCCGGAGCTGGTGGTGCTCGCGACTGGCGAGGAAGAAGCGGATGCGGCGGCAGCGGAAGGCAACTTGGAGGACAGCAAGCTGCGCGAGAAGATGGTCGAGCGCGTTCAGTTGAAGGTTGCGCTGTTCCCTTCCGTGTCGCCGTGGGTCAAGCGCGCGTTCGAAGCAGATGGAGAGGAGCACGCGCCTCCATCGGTTGCAACAGCGGATGTCACAGCTTCCAAGGGCACCAAGCGCACCAACGACGCGGTAAACGATTCGGAGATGTATCAAGACGGACCTTCTGAAGTCGGTGGTGCCAGTGCTCAGAGCAAGAAGTCGAAGGCAGCAACGCCCGGAGACACTGACACGCAGGAAGCGTCCACGTTCGGCGCCCAGACTATCAGCATGTACGTGTACGATGGACAGTACCCCGGCATTGCGCTGGACGCGTTCCGTGTGAACGAAACCTTCGAGTTTATTGGGATCCTGGATCTCATGGTGCTCGGGTCCGAAGATCGCCCCGCAGCCGAATCGCTGTCGGTCCAAGAGTTTCAAGAGCTGCAGATCTCGGATTGCTTCGATGGTCTTCAACGCAAGACGCAATCGGGCGTCGTGCTCCACTGCTGCGATGTGACGAGCCTCGACAACATCCACCACGTTCGCCCCAAGGAATCAATGGAGCTCTACAAAGCCCTCGCCACCAGCAACGACGCTCGGAAAGAGTTCTGCGCCAAGGAGTGGCAGGCTGCGGGACACCCGAGCGAAATTGTCCACGTCCGCGAGCAGTTGATCGGATACCTGGCAAGCGCTCTTGCTGGCGATATCGTGGCTGCAGAGTACTTGCTCCTGTGTCTCCTGTCGCGCGTGTACGCCCGGGCGGATCCAACCACGCCACTTGGGAATCTGTCGCTAAACTTGGTGCTCGACAGCACAGTCGATGGCTCTGCCAAGAGAAAAGCTACTGAAGATTTGATAGCGACGCTCCGTTCGGTCGTGCCGATGGTGACCACGATCAGTCTGTCGCTGGAGACTCTGAATGGGACCAAGTTCGCGCCACACAAGAACTACGAACAGGACGTGCTGGTCGGCGGCGTGCTGCAAGTCGCGAACGGCTCCGCGATGGTGGTGGACGAGACGGCGCTCTCCGCGGGGCAATTGAACGAGCAGGGCGTCAAGAACATGGACGCGCTGCAGTCGCTCGTGGGCAAGCTGCTGCTCCCTTACGACTTCCAGTACTACGGCATGGACTTTCCGCAGGATGTGGCGATCGTCTCACTCTCGGACGCCAAGAGTATTTTGCCGGTAACGGTGAGCATCCAAGTGCGCGCTGGCGAAGCAGCCGAGGCGGCGACTCCCGCGCCAAGCGAGTCGCTGTTGGACTGCTTCCGTGTGTACCTCAGCGTCTTCCGGTCGTTCACGGTCTCAATCGGCAACGAGGAGGCGGAGATGGCCGAGAAGCACTACGTAGATCGCCGCAAGGCCAAGGAGTCCGTCCAGGTACGCTCTCCACAGCCGTCAATGCCTCGGGCTTCAGTGACTGGCCTGTGCTCTGCGTTCGCTCACAATGCCTATTATTCGACAGCCCGACGATCTCCACCGGTGGCTCCGCCTGGCGCGACTCATGGCCCTCAGTCGCGGCGAAGAGCGCGTGTCGAGCGTCTCGTGGCAGCAAATGCTCGACCTGGAGGCCAAGCGGACGGCGCGCTCGAAGCCCACGTGAGTCTGTTGACACTCGGACTCACTCGTGCGGGTTCAGGCCATTGAGCACCGCGTCCCCTTTGCTATCCGTTGCTCGGCGTCCACTTTTGGATAATGACGACCGAGAAGTCTCTCTCTGCAGGCCACGAGCAAGCGTTAGCATCCGGTCCGTCGAATCCCAACAAGAGACTTCTCCATCAACACGTAGACGCACCGTGGGCGACCAGCAGCTCGAGCTTCTTGACGCGGATGCGCATGTACTGCAGGTCGTTCTTGGGGTTGAGGTCGCGCACGACGCCGCGCGCCTTGGTCGTGAGCTCCTTCATGTACAGCGCGTACTTCTCGGCTTCGGCCACCGGCATCATCGGGTGGCGCCGCAGCACGTTGCCGCTGCGGTCCGCGATCACGTAGCCCTCGACGCCCTTGTGGTTCTTGATGCGCTCGAGCGTCTCCTCCACCTCCGACATGGCTTCTCTCTCCTTCCGCTTGCTCTCCCGTCAGTCAGTCTGTCTATACGAGTGTGAGAGATCGCGACGGTCAAGGGTCACACCCACAGCGTAGGCAACAGTCGGTAACGCTTAACGCTCCCAAAGATCCAAGGCCACAAGACCGTCATGGATGCTATTCTCGGAATGGATCCCTCTGTCTCCAACCATCATGCGCTCGACGCCTGGTCGCCGTCGCTGCGGCCGGCGCCCTCCCGGGGCTTGGCGACGATGTAGTAGGTCGTGCCAAAGTGGAAGCGGCGCACCGTCTCGACCTCGAGCCCGGCCTGCTCCACGAGCGCGAGGATGTCGCGGTTCCAGTGGCAGCCCCATTTCTCCGCGTGCGCGTCGGCGAACTTGTCGAGCACGCTCGAGAGCCACGCGTAGCTGCTGCGGCCGTGCTCGAGCAGCAGGAGGCGCCCGCCGCGCCTGCACACACGTTGCATCTCTTTCAGCGCCGCCACGGGCTCGTCCATGCTGCAGAGCCCGAACGTGTCCACCACGGCGTCGAACTCCTCGCCGGGGAACTGCAGCGCGCTCGCACTCATGACGCGCAGCTCGGCCGCCGGCGCCTTGGCGCGCGCCTGGGCCAGCATGCCCTCGCTAAAGTCCGTCAGCGTCAGCTGCGCGCCCGCCGGGTAGTACGCGACGTTGCGGCCCGTGCCCGCGGCCACCTCGAGCACGCGGCCCTCGGCCTGGCGCAGCAGCACGCGCCGCAGCAGCGAGACGCCCATGAGCGTCTCGTCCCACCCCACGTCGCGGTCGTACTGCGGCGCGTTCGCGTTGAACACCTGCAGCCGGCGCGCGTCCGTCACCGAGGCCGCCGCGCCCTCCGCCGACCGCGGCTTGGGCTCGTAGAACGTCAGGTACGCGCCTAGCGTCGCCGCGCCGTACACGGCCGCGCCGCCCAGGAGCACGCCCGGCCGCTTCCACACGGGCGCCATGGTGATCGCCCCGCCAATGATGGGTGCGGCGCTTATTAGGTGACGCGCATGCCATCAGACGATAGGCCAGTAAAACCCATTGACAAAATGATAAAATCCATAAATAATTGTGCAATTGGAAGCGATGAATGCGAAGACAGTTACAAAAATTTACAAATTTGTTTTCTATATAAAAATATAATTGTTAGCCAAGTGCTTAATAAATACATAATTATACAAAACCGCTCCGTTTTTGTTCTCAATGTGCTGGATATTGATCATATGTTGGATACAAACATGTCAGTGTTGATTTCGATTATACGCACACCGACGGGGAAATCATGACGATGACGACGGCGAACGCGCGGCTCGCGGCCGTGCTCGCGGCGGGGCTGGCGCTGCGCGTGGCGCTGTACGCGACCCCGGGGCTGCACGAGGCGCTGTCGGCGCGGCCGGAGCTGGTGACGCCCCTGTCCTCGATGCGGCGCGTGCGCGAGAGCGTCTTGCTGTTCGAGCACACGGGCTCGCCCTACGCCGGGGACGTGTTCCACCAGCCCGTGCTCGTGTTCGCGCTCTTCTACCCGCTCTTCGCGGCGGTCCCGGCCGCGCTCCAGTACGCCTGCTCCTGCGCGCTCTTCATGGCGGTGGACGTCGCCATCGCGCTCGGGTTCGCGCGGCTGTGCAGGCGGACGCTCGAGCTGGAGGAGGGCCGCGTGCCCAGACACAAGGGCCGCGAGATCTGGCTCCACCGTGTGCCCGTGTCGCCGCTGTTCAAGCCGGAGGTGCTACCAGCGACTGTGGCGTTCCTGTGCGTCACTACTGAGGGTCTGCTATGGACCTAGGCGCTCGCTAACCCGTTGGTTGGCTCGGTGCCTGTGGTCATGAGGCAGATACCTGTGCAACCCGTACACGCTCGCTTCTAGCGTCGCCATGTCAACCGTGTCGCTGACGCACCTGGCCGTCATCTACGCCTTTGTCTTCGCCACGGAAGGTGGTGGGGTGTATGGGCTGCTCTGTTTACCGGTTGTAGTGCGTGCTGCCTGACTGTGTTGGTCGGTGTTGGGGTGTCGATGGCTCGCGGTAGGAGCCATCCTGGCGTCGAGTCTGTGTGTGGCCGTGGGCGCGTACCTCTCCGTCTACCCGTTGGTTCTGCTGGTGCCCATCGTGCTCTTGCTGAGCGCGAACCATCGCCCTCAGGTACTTGTAGCCCTTGTCAGCCGATGTATTATCAACCAGAGACTCACTCGAGCATGTTGAAAAGGAGGAGGAAGCTGAGAGCTTCAGAGCGCCAAGCGTCGCTATTGCTTTCAAGAGCGTGGCGTCAACGGGGATCTGGCTCGCGTGTCTGTTGTTCATGTCATACTCGGTCGCTGACGGATGGGAGTTTCTCGAGGTGCGAACGACTCGACGGTGCTGCTTCTTTCGCTATTGTGCTGATCAATGGCCGTTGGGTTTGTGTAGAGCACATACCTCTGGGTGGCGCGCTACTCGGACCTGACGCCAAACGTCGGCATCTTCTGGTACTTCTTCATGGAGATCTTCGACCGCTTCATCCCGTACTTCCTCTTCGTGATGCACATCCACCCGTGCATTTACGTCGTGCCGATCTTCCTGCGACTGGCGTGCGTCTCGCTATGATCCTCCTTCCGAACGCCGGCAGACCGTTTCACCTCGTACTGCCTATGCTGTTCGCTGTAGCACCCGCCCTCAAGCGTACGCGTGCGTCCTAGTCGGCATCTTCACGCTCTTCCAAGCGTACCCGTGCTTCGGCGACTTCAGCTTCTTCCTCACGATGATGGCGCTTCACCCCAAGACCGTCATGCGTACGTATTCCCACCATGTCCTTGTGCTCCAACCTGCGTGCACGCGTATCTCGCTCACGGCTGGGCTGGTCTGCTCTTCTCCGCCGTCGTTGTCTCGTCAGTGATCGAGAAGCGCTACGTCTACGCGCTTGGGCTCGCCGTCGCGACCTGCATGCTGCCGGTCATGTGGTTCCTGTGGCTGTTCCCGGCATCGGGCAACGCCAACTTCTTCTACAACCAGACGCTCGTGTACCAGATCTTCAACTCGCAGCTGATCAACGCGTTCGTCGGCGCGTGCATGAAGCGGGACAAGGACCTGCAGAAGTACCGGAAGCGCGAGTGAAGGTCATGGAGTAGATGAGCAGCGGCGAAGACAAATGGCGCGGTGCTTTACCACACTGGAGTCTGTTCGCACTTACCGCTATATGCTGGTGTGAATCCCCTGCCGTGCTGTAGCGGGCAGGCTGCTGCAGCTATCGCTTCGCCTTCACGATCGACGGCAGCGCCCCGAACGGAATCGCGTCGCCCGCTTCCAAGTTGCGCATCAACGCGGCCCCTTTGAACAAGCGGATCTTCCCTGGCGGCGGTATCGGGAACTCGCGCATGTACTTGGGCCGTGGCATGGCCACTGACATGCTCTGAAGAATGCACCGCATTATGAGTACAGGAGGAACGAAGGATGGCAACGACGGACAGCAATACCATACCGTGTTTTCGACCGCGTTGCTGTGCTCCATCGCCTCGGCGGCCGCGGTTTCTTCCAGCTGTGCGAGGTTGAACCGAGAACGGGACTGCTTCGATGCCGGCGGACGCCGCTCTTGGGCGGGCGTTCGCGTTCGCGTTCGCAGCGAGTGTAGGTGCGTGGGCCTGTTAGTCTGCATCCCTCACCGTCATGATCAGCGTCAGTGAGGTGTTCATCACTCCTCCCGCGTCTGTTCTCGGTGCTTACCGCTCTCGTTAGTGCGTTTGGACTCCTTTCCGGGCCCAAAACCTTCGCTGACTTCTCTGGCGCGGCGTCCTGTCGCGATACTGGCAGGCTCTGCGACGTTGACGAGTCTCGTCCGCCTGCCGCCTCAATCTCTGTTGTGCTGTGGGGTCGAGAAGGAGGCGTCGCGTGGTCCATGCTACGCCTGTGTCGAGGCTTTGGAGACACCGTGGGAGACGAAGCGCTGGACTCCTCCTCTTTGATCTTAACCCCTTTCGCGAGCGGCGTCTTGGACGGATCCATTTCCAGCCGCGGGTACGTCTCGAACGACCCCAGCCGCCCTTCAAAGACCGGGCTGACTTGGGTCTACCATCACGGGCGATTGTTCGTAAGTACTGGCGCCTGCCATGGTGTACGATAGTATCCTATGCGTACCTCCGTGCTGTCGAGCTTTACTTGCGGCGAAGACTTTGTCACGGACACTGCTGGCAGCGACGCCTTCCCGACAGACGGCGGGGTGTGCTGTTCAGGTGAAGGGGAGATCTCCGTCGGTGTCGTTGGCGCTTGGCTATCGATGCGAGGTTCCGTCAAGCTAATGCGTGGCTCCACCATCGCCGTCTTGCTCGAGTCTTGCGCGATCTCCACCCGCAGCCTCCGCCCAACGAGGTAGCAGTTGTCGCCAACGAGGACTTCTCCGCCTCTACCGAGCAACACAACGCTGGACGAGACGTCTCGGTAGTCCTCACTCCGGTACGTGACGCTCGGATCTCCGCCCTCGTGCGTCTCGCTGCTAAACCTACTTGAAGTCGTCGTCAGCGACGCCAGTGGAAGCCCCGCCGGTGTCTTAGATCGAGTGCCGAGACGACTGCCTCCTTGGCGAGACACCGCGCCTCCGCGAGCTGCTGCGGCCGCCAACGCCTCTTGCGCATCAAACGAGACGGTCGGATCCGCCAAGGACCGCAGCTTGAGCGGCAGCTCTCCTTTGCGCTGGATCTGCTGCGTCAGCTGCCGACGCGCCTCGCGCGTGCTGATGTCGCGCTCGATGTCGCCTCGCCGCTGGATCTCCGCCACGTCCACTCGATGTCGAGCTGTGCTGCCAGCGAGAGACGACGCCCCGTGGAGCCCGTCTCCCCACTGCGCTCCGATATCAGGCGTCTGTTCTCGAGAGGACGGCCTGTCCTGCCACGGCAAGACTTGGAACGGGTTGCCTGTCGCCTGAGAGAGCTGCGCGAGCCTGGAAGCCATGACGACGCTACGCATCGCGATAGTTGGCGCCCTTGTCGAGCCACCGAAGCGGGAAGCGGCGCGCGATGACGCGTGAGACGGTGCCCGGGACGTTGGCCCGCCAAGTGTGGTTCCTATTGCCTTGAACGCCACCGATCGCTTCAGTCGGGTCTTCTTTGGCGCGCGCTTGGCTCCGTGGCGGTCGATCGGGGGCGTCACAGGCTCCAGATCTCGCGTGAACGAAACCTCCGGCTGGTCCAATACGTTCTGCGCGTCCACGAAGATCGGCAGTAGCAGCGCCTCCATCAGTCCGTCCACTGCGCAGGCGATCTGTCCGACGCGCTGTCAGTCTGGGAAGAGGATAGAGGCCGAGAGAATGGCAGAGCTCGGTATACCGTCGCCGCCACGTCCTCCGAAGCGATCGCGTCGTCTAGGTCCAAGTCGAGCTCGACAACAGGGGCCAGCACTACGTGTAGTTCCTGTTAGTTGCAGGCGAGAAAGCGGTTAGAGACTGGCCCAAGCAGCAGCAACAACCAAGCAGTACGCACGAACGGAGGGCCGCTGTCGCTGGTGGAGCCGCCTCCGTTGCCCGTATCGCAGACGGCTTCGCCTTCATTGGCGCTCGCGGTCCTGGCGTCCTCGATCGTAGCGGCAGTGCGTGGAGCAATGGCCATGGCGAGCCACTCAGCGTGTATATCCTACTCGTCAGTTCGAGCGAAGCAGTGCGTTGCCGCCAAAGATAACCCCCCCTCCGAGTTTCGAGATGGCCAAAAACTATTCCTGACAAGGGCGTGCGCAATACTATCCGCTAGAGTAGAAACCGAACGCGCTGGAAAACGTGGCATGGTATGTGGTGCGCTTGTCGACAAGGTGGGCTCTAGAGCACTCCAACACTTCCATAAGTAATGCACTTGGCATCGCCGTAGGCCCGAGGTGAGCTTCCGCCTCGATGGCTGGCGTACCACCAAATCCCCACCAATCGATAGTCTGCAAGACCAGCTAAAGTGTCACCCTTCCCGCTCAATACGGCACGCTTCATATGTAGGACAGCTCGGAAAGATACCTGGATACTCAGGTCAGACCTCGGCGTAACCCCAACTTCAACCTCCGTACCCCCAGAGAACATACGGACTGAATACTCTAGATCGCGTAACCTCTCCGACTCCCTCACTTCAACACGTCTAGCGTGGACTTGCCGCTACCATCCTTCGCCACCACGCTGGTCGTACACACACAAGCGAGTGTTCGCCAACACCAGATCGAAGCGTGTGTCGTCTTGACTATCGCCCACGTTGTCTTTCGCGACTCTGGATCACCAAGGTCCAGTCCAGGTCAGCTCCCACCTCCAAGTCCAGTGTCCAACGAGGTCCCCATCAATCGATAGTCAACTACTAGACTTGCCGCGGTTAGCTAGGGTTTGTACCCTTTCCCCAAATAAGAAGAAGTGACGGAGCTTCAGCGCCTAAGAAACAGGCCAACGCCAACGCCACCAACGCCGACAGTCTCCGCGCTCTCTCATTCTGGATTCTTCCTCTTCCCGCGCAAAGCTCCAGCCTCCGCGCTCCAGCCTCCCAGTCTCTTCCGCTTCCTCCCTCCCTCCCTCCCTCCCTCCCTCCGACCGCGACAGCACTCTCCCAGCCGCCGCCACTACCCCCAAGACAGTACGATGACTGCCTCCCACTCTGTCGTTCGCGCCACTGGTCGCGCGCTTCTGCAGGCGCTGGCCGCCACACCGCAGCGCGCGGAGCGACCGGTCAAGACCCTGGCGACGCGCTCCGTGCTGGCAATCGCCGATCAGTTCGAGCCTGGCGCCTCGCTCCGTTTCAAGGACCGTCGCAGTCAGCCTAGCGCCATTGTCAGCGCATCTGCCAAGAACAGCGCCTCCACATGCGCCGCTCTCGACGAGCCACGACCCGGCTCGACGTCGGTAATGACGACTTCCACTGCGACGCCGGCCTTGGAGACCGCACTCGAGCAGGCCTTGCGACGCGTCAGTGAGCTCGAGACTGCGCTGGAAGAGGCTGCGTCCCGCGAGACGGCGCTCACGCTCGAGTTGGCGGCCGCTCAAGCGCGTCTCGCCTCCATGGCGACCAGCGACGCTCAAGTGCTCATGGCTGCAGAAGTCTACGACGCCAGACACGAGACGGTGACCCACGCTTTCGCTTCCGACGGACTCGATACTGACGCCCAGTCCGCTCGCATCGCCGACCTCGAATCCAAGATCAGCGCGCTCCAGTCGGACCTTGACGACGCCACGTGGAAGCTAGAGCGGGCGCTCCACGACGTGCAGATGGCCGAGCACGCAGTGGCGTACACGGACAGTCTGCTCGAGAGCGCGCAGATCAACTTGGACATTGCCAGCGGCCACCAGACCGCGCTTGTACAAGAGGTGTTGCGGCTCGAGGGCCGAGAGCGCGACCTGCAGCTCGAGATCACCGCGGCTACCGAGCGGCTGCACGCTCAGCGCGAGGACCACGCTGCGAGCACTCTTGCAGCCACGGAGGATCTGGACGAGGCGACGCGACTCGTGGCTTCACAGACCGTCCGTATCGACGAGCTCGAGCGCATGGTGACCTCGCTTGGGCCCGTTGTGAGCACCCGAACCACTGCTACTTCGACGGGATCCGACTTCCAGTCGTGTTCGCGCCTCGTTGTGCATCACTCGTCGGCAATGAAGGTGGAGCGGCACCAAGGCGAGGCGCAGCGAGTGGCGAAGCCGACGGCTCTCCCGGGCCTGTGGAGTGTGCAATGGTGGCCTCGGCCTGGGACCGCAGCTGCTTGAAG